>CAUYPK010041405.1:0-31672 GCA_963574355.1 Loris lydekkerianus
GCCTGAGAAACTGGGGACCTGTTTGGTGTGGTGGGGCTAAGTGGTTCTGTCTTGTTTTCAGCTGGTCTCTGTCTGACCCTAGTGAAATAGTTACTCTGGGTTGAAGTCTCAGCTGTGGAGAAATACCAGCAATTAAGTCACTCCACCCCCCACAGGCAACAATTGGGAAAGGAAAATCAAACCTTCCTACAACCACACACCCAGGGCACCCTTTGCGTAGTCCTCAGGTGATTGGCTCAGTTCAAAAGGTCCAAATCAATTTTGTCAGTCAGCACTTGCCTCAGATGGGAGAGTTTAAAAGGTCTGGCAACCGGATTGCAGGTGTCTGCTGACAACTCAAATATGACTTGCTCTGGTGCTCCGTGAAGTCAGAAGGACCCACCCAGCAAATAGATTAGTCTGGGAAGGTTGATGCCTCCTTCCCACTTTGCACATCTGTCACACCCAGTCACTGATAGCCCTGCGGGGCTGTGACTCAGTTGCCTCCACTAAGAGATACTCCAGGGGTTTGCATCTGCCTGAATCACAAGGAAATCTGTATCTACTCAGCCAGGCCTCTGCTCTCTGCCTCTATCTAGCAGAGGGAGTGAGGCCTGACAACCTCAGGCGCTTGATGGAGGCTGGGGGGGGTGTTCACTCAGTTCCAGCCCCGCCCCGATTGATGTTACTGACAGAACAGAACAACTTTGTGGGAATTTGTTTCTGTCCCTGCTAAATTCCCCTGCAGAAGAGAAGCTGTTTTGAGTTCCCAGAACTTGTGTCTCAGGCCCTGTCTTTGCTCCTGCAGGGTTGTATTTGCAGCCTGGTTAGCCATCGGTTCTAGCCTCCTGCCTTCCTTTGTCTATAGGTTGATGATTCCCTGAGGGCCAGGTGCATTTTAGGCTCAGTAATGTGGTCCTCTGGGTCAGCCGTGCCTTGAGAATTTCCTGGTTCTGTGCATATGTGTTCTAGTCCCTGCACTCAACCCAGGCCAGTACTGCCTCAAGGAAACCCTTTACTGATGGGGCCTACGTTTCAGTCCCAGATCTGTTCTGTGGTGGTTGACACCTGAGAAGATGCCCGGCCTCCTCTGGTTGCCTAAGAAGACAGGGGGTGTGCCTTCGGAATATCCAGGCGTGAGCCCTATTGTTGCCAAAAATGGTTGCTGCTTTGTACCTTGGGGCACTGCTGCTCCAGTGGGTTCCCTCTCAGCTGACCATCCTCTCCTCACTCCCATGCCACAGAATCAGCACTGACCAGCTGCAGTCCTGGCCCTGTCTACACCCCTCAAGAAATCATCCAAGTGTCTGGACTCCTGGGGGACAGGCCTCCAGACCTCAGAGTGAGAGTGGAGGGGAGTGCTGGGAACTCAGAGTTGCAGGTAGAGAATATATACAGTTTTATACAGTTTTTTGCCTGGCAGGAGAATGCCGTGGCACCCTAGTAGGGGAGGTAAGTCCAGTTTTTAGAGGGTCTTTCCCGTGGAGTGTAGTGGGAGGAACTTTGTACTCTGCTCATGTGTTTGTGGGGTAGTCCCAGCAGTTCTCATGAGGCAGGGGACTCCCATCTGCTTGGTGATGGATTTTGTACCTTTTGTTTGTATCCATGGGGTCGCAGCTTGCCTCAGCGGGGTTGATGTGCATTCTTCAACCTTCTCTCTTGGTGCAGCTCTAATCCACCAGGTTACTTGCTAAGTTTCTGTTCTTTAATTCTCCTCCTGGATGGGAGCCTCTCAGACCTGCAACCTTCCCTTGTTTTCTTTCATTCCTTTACAGATGTGCTGATTCATTACTGTGGAATGGTCTATAGACTCAGTGTGGCAAACTCAGGTCTTCTTTCTCAGTGTGCAGTGCTGCCTCAGCCCTGCGGGGCTGGAGAGCCCACCACAGCAGCCCAAACCATTCTTTTCTAAGTATTCTTTTTTAGATAATTTGGACAAAGCAAGGTCACTTAGTGGGAAAATAACATTATTTAAAAATTCCCCTGGAGATGTCCCTTGGGAAAGCATTAGTAGGAAACTAATTAATGTTTCCTAGTTTTTGGTTTCAGACTCTCCATTTTAATATTGCTTAAATGCTACTGGCTATCTGCAGTGGATTTAATGTTCTGTAATATTATATTTCATGTGTTCTCCCCATGGGCCCTATGTCTTGTTTTTCATTTACTATATCAGGGTATTATTTGGCTTCATGTAAGAACTTGACATTATTCTGTTGTTCAGTTTCAGCTGATAAAATACTTTGGATCAATAGAGAGCTCAGAAAAATTACACTATAATAGCAATGTGTTTAATGGGACATTTTTGTCATTACCAAAACTTTCATTTCAAGTACTGGAAACTGTAGAAGGTGTCAGCCCTCTCTCACCTTTAAGGATCTTCAGTGTGCTTCTGCCTGATTATTAAGTACAAGCTGAGTATGTGCACTTAGTTCAACCTTGAAGAAACACATTGAGTTTGAAGTTATTTAATGCGATCATATACATTTCTATATAGGTTTTTCCAGCTGCCACATGAAGTGTATAAAATAATGGGGAAGAGCTAACAGCTTGATTTAGTACCTTCCTCCAGAAGTATCTGTGGCTCTAGCGGGGAAAATAAGTTTAGAAAAAATGTAGAAAAGAGAAAGGAAATTATACAACCCTATGAATTCCTAGGAAAAAAAAAAGAGTTATTTGTTTTATAAAGCAAAGATAAGGTAAATAAAATATTGAGATAATTATATAATAATATCTCACTAAATACTTTCTTAATAATATTTTATGAAAAAATACTGGTTTGACAAGATCACCTATGCTTGCCTTTAGAGTAGATTATATAGGCAAAGTGAATAAGGGTTACTGGTACAGAACCAGGAACCTGATCATTTCGTCTTAATTCACAAATTCATGGGGATAGTTCAGAAGTGATGATTTGCAAGTTTCTTAGAATTCATACTACAAATTTAAACAACAAGACTGTAACTGAGTTGATTTCTTTGCCTTTTAAATAAAGGAAATCACATCAAGAGTTGGTAATGGATTTTTAGTACACTTTAACACAGGTGCAACATAAGCATTAAGAAAATTCATTCCATTAGTGGAGGTCATACTCTAAACAGGCTTCAGAAAGCTAAGCAGAGCCAGCCTCTTCCTGTCTTTGAATAGGAAAACAGATCAGTGTCTGCTGTAATGCTCTTAAAAAAAAAAAAAATGTCTAGAAAATATTGAGCGCAAGAATTTTGTTGCATCAGATATCTCTTAGAACAGAAGAACAGCATTTGTACTTGGAAGCCTTGGCTATAGAAAGTCATTTTTCTATAAATAAGTGATTTTTTCCTTAAGATCTCTAAGACAGGGAGTATTCACCAAAAGATAATACGTTTCAACTGAAGATAAAAATGCTACTACAATGAAGCAAGTATCATTCAATGAGATAATTCTTAATTTTTTTTTTTTTTAAACTAGGAAACACTTATACTCTGTTGGTAAGAATTTAAATTACTAAAACATCAATGCAAACAGTAGGGGGAACCCTCAAAGGACTAAAAAGTAAGTCTATGATTCCTTACAGCAATCTTACTATTTGGTATCTACCTAAAGGAAAATAAATGACACTTAAATAAAAATGACACTTGCATTCATATGTTTATTGCAGCACAATTCACAATTGCAAAGATATGGAATCAATCTAAGTATCTATCAACTTATGAGTGGATAAATAAAATATGGTGTATATACATACTCCATGGAATACTATTTAGCCATAAAAGGAATGAAATAATATATTTTGCAGCAACTTTAATGCAATTGAAAGCCATTATCCTAAGTGAAGTATCTCAGAAATGAAAAAATAAACAGCACATGTTCTTACTTATAAATAGGAGCTAAGGATGGAGGTAGATGGTCATGCAGATTGATATAATGGGCAAAGGAGACACCGGGCAGAGAACAGAAAACAGGGTGAGGGCTGAAAATTTCCCCATCAGGTACAGTGGGTACTATTTGGGTGATAGACACACTAATCGCCCTGACTTCTACAATTTATACATGTACCATGTAAGGCAGATCATGGTGATGATTCCATCTGTCCATTAAGTCACTGGATAAGCTGCAAGTACTGAGAAGTACCAGAGAAAAAGGAAATTCTATGACAAATCTCCAGTGCAAGTCTCATTTCCATTTGGAACTTATAATTCAGCAGCTGTAATGATAATCGCAGAGTCTGTGAAGAATATAATTTTGTATAGACCCACTTTCAAGCAGAGAAAAGGAGACTCATTCAAATCTGTAGGATTTATATCAAACCTATAGACCTTTATGCAAATAACTATTTTGTAGAATAGCTTGTGGCTTGCTAATGGGCCTTGGTAGAAAATGAATGGTTCATTATGGAACATTAGTTGACTAAACAGTCTGAGATTCCAATCGCACACCAGCAACTCTATGAATGTATGCAGGCATAGCAAAACGTATCAATAAGAATTGCATATAAGAGATTAGAGTGGGGTCATGTAAATCCAGCAGTAGTTCAGGCCCTTTGACACTGATCATTTCATCATGGCTTATTCAACTGGCACCTAAGGTCTCCTAGAGAATTTGTTACAGTTGATTAGGAAAGACAAAAATAACTTATTTGAAGATGGTTGTACATTATATACTGGCATTATTCCAAAGGGGATATCTTCAGTCTTACAACACAGTGAGAGTGAGCACCAGAGTATTGTAGTGGAGAAAATTCTTCTGAAATGGCAGAACTGTGAGTGGTGATATTTTTTATTTTCCTCTTTATTCTCTTTCAAAGGAGAATGGCCAGAAGTATGGACATATGTTGATTTATGGTTAACTTCTAATGGTTTGGCTTGGAAATTAGGGATCTGGAAGGAATAGGATTTGAACATTGGTGATGTAAAGTCACTAAGTGAGTTATTTCAAAATAGACACAGTGTAAATATATTTCAAACTCATGTGAAACCTTACCAAATGGAATCCACTAATAGAAAGTTTTCAAGTAATGGACAAAATGACATATTTTATGGGTGTCAGCCAGCCTTTTTCCAGAAACACCGGCATTTTCTGTATTTACTCAATAGCTCTATGAATAAAGTGGCCATTTTGCAAACAGAGGTTATACTCAGACCACACTACCTGGACGTCCTCTTACCAGAGCTCATTTGGCTGCTACTACAGATGAGGGCCTAATTTTACAAGGGAGCTTCAGACTGAACCTTCAATATGATGGAAACTGCCAAATATTTAGCAGTGGCTTCATTACCATGAACACTTTCCATCATAGAGCAGGCAAAGTTTCAATCCCACCAGTATAAACAACTATTTTGGATATAGATTTGCCTTCCTTGCCCATAATAATTCTGCCAACATCAGTATCTATACTCACAGAATGCCTTATCCACTGTCATGGCATTCTACACTGAATTATTTTTTAACTAAGAAACTCTTTTTACAGTAAAGGAAGTTCCACAGTAGGCCTATACCCATGGAATTATTTAGTCTTACTACATATATACAGAATTGGGTTACTGCACAAAAGTCCAAAGGTGTATAGAAAGGTGTGAGTGCATGGTGATAGGTCAACAAAGTGGGATGATTAATTTTTTATTAAAAATAACTAATAAACTTGTTATTAATTTATTGCCTTCAATCTCCAAACCTATGTTGTTTTGTCCTATTATTGTAATTTTGGGACTGGAACTCTGAAAAATACACATCCTCTTTGTTGGTTGGCTATTACTCTGTGCTAACTGAAGCTACCAAGGGCATTAGGTACCTGGAGGAATATTATAAAAAAAATTTTTTTATCTTGTGTTTTGCCTTCATAACAAAGAATTTTTATTAACATAAGGGTACATATAATTATTCCACATTGTTGGCTTCTTCAAGTTGGTATATTTTTTCAGTGTGATAACAAGGTCAGTGGCATTCATTGAGTCCTCCAAAAAGGCACCTCAATGGTGGTGATGATTGTGGTTCTATATGTGTACTGACTGACTTCCTCCACACAGTTTTAGTATAACTACGATGGCAATGGGCCTCTCTGTTCAGCAGAGGGACACTATAGCAATGTTTTTCTTCACTGTAGGGCAGTGTATTCTTGTGACAGCTATACCTTCTCAAAAGTAGTGTGAATCTCAATTTTCAGAACCCTTGTCTAAATTTTTGTATTTATTCTTCATTTGTCCATTCCTTGCCCTAAGTATAGAAGTCACTTTCTGAAGCTGTTTCCTCTATGAAGGGTGATTCCTTGTACATTTTAGTTGTTAAGCAACTTTTACATAGCTATCAATTCTTTATATTAATTTTTCCTCTTCAATTTACTAATGTGGTTCTGTTTTCTAACTAGATAGATCCCTGACAGATATAGATTTTAACTGGTTATATTTATGTCTTAAAGTATCCACTAGGCCTATTTACTAGTATTTCTGGATCTCATTATTATAAGCACATTGTAGTACTGAAGAAACAGGATAATATATGCAATAAAAACCAGAATTAACAGTATATTTCTTACTGCCACACACATATACAAAGATGACACCTTCATCAAGATATTAAAAAAAGAATGTATATCTTCAAGGGAGAGAATAAGTCATAAGGAAGAGAGATAAGGGGACTCTAGGACTAATGCCTAATGGGTGATAACCAAATCCAACTAGCTCAATATGAATCTTTATATAGATTTCCCATATCTTCATTAAAACTTGAAAATGTACAAATTGTTTTTTCCAAGGTGCCTTTCTACATAGTCATAAGTGCTTGTGGCCATACTTTGATAAGTTGGGTTTTTGTCTGAGAACTCTTAAACATACAGAATGAATTTATGCAAATTGTCTCATTGTTACTTAAATTACAAATACTAGTAGATGACACTTTTTCCTGGGCCTCAGTGGACTAACTGGAAAGTGAACAACATCGGCTGTGTGATAGCTGAGTGTGTATAGACATTTAATGCACCCAGGATTTTAAGAGATAATCAGTTTCTCTTCTCTCACATGTACCAATTCTCACACCATAACACAAAAATGAATATTCAGGACTTAGAAATTAAAAAGCCATTATAAGTGGCTTGAGTTCCTTTTCACCCTGACTCTCAAGTATTTAAAATGCTGTCAATGGTACTGGACAAACAGCTGTAGTTTCTAGAAATAATAGTAAGTGATATTTCATGAACATGTTTTATTATTCCACAATAGTGCATATGATGAGTCTCATCATTGTGAATAAAGCTTATCATTATGATACATAAAAAATCAGAACATGAGTCTGCTGGTGATACCAATGAAATGAAACAGTTCTGGTAACTGAATATGAAAATTGAGGACACTAAACATCTGGAAAAAAGTATGAAATACAGAGAAATGCTAACAATGGTCCAAACGTCCACTAAATCATACAAATATTTTTTTTAATTTTAAACTAAGAGGAAACAACAGTTGGCAATAAAATCACACTGGTGGAAATATAGTATTCTTTAAATTTTAATAATATAATTTAATGGGAAAGGTCAGTCACATCATTACTCTCTATATATTTAACTCAATGGAGCATTCAATAACTTATTGATTCTTTCCCAAAACAATGATTTCTAATATAGTTTATAATTCTCTACTTTCATACATATCAACAAAGTGAGGAGCTATCCATATCAGAGCTCCATAAGAGGACAGTTCATTAATTAAAGTAAGAAGTGTTTGTCTTCTTGTTGCTCCATTAGGCTTAGCTATGCAAATGCTATTGAATGAAACTAGTGTCCTTACACTCTCAGGCAGACTTCTCTTGTTACTATTGATTCTCTAAAAGCTTGCCACAGTTTCTTTTGCCTGACAATTATGTTTGTGAATTCACTCTAGAAAAGTACTACATATTGTGGAATATCATTATGGTCACCAGTTGGCTAAGGGGAATACTTTGAAGGTGACCAGAGTGATATTCAGCAGTGAGCTACGTAGCATGTTTGCTAGGATGAATTCACAAACTTAATTGTCCAACTTCATATACATACAATGATTGATACATAATAGAATAGTTATCTGGTTGTTGAACAAACTTGGAAAAAATAGCTCTTTAAATTCCTCCAACATAACAAAAAACATATTATTTGTTGATCCCTATTCTTGGTGCTACATGTGAGACAAAGGTTGTTTGCTGAATCCTAGTCCGGGCAATTCATGCTAGTCAAGAAAGTTCATGACTTGATCATTGCATTCAAAGATGTATTAGAAAAAGCAGTAATAAACACAAGGAACAAAAGAAAGAGAAATATCTACTTAATTAAGAAAAACTCAGAGGGAAATATGAGTTCTTTCTAAAACAATGCCCACATTCTATGAGCAAGACAAAAATGTTGGAAAAATTGATATTAACAACATATAATACACTTGAATTAAATATGTACTATAATCATGATGGAAGCTCTAGAATCAAAGGAGGAAAATAAATACACAATTCACATCTTAAGGAACCTATGTAGATGTACATTATGTGTAAAAAGGATATTAATACCATGCCAATTTAAAAGTTGAAAGTTATTTCTTCAGCATGAAAAATAAAGAAGAAAAACATTTATTCTCTATTAAAAATATGGAAATTATAAAAATAACATGGAATTTTAGGAGAGAGGCCATTGGAAAACTTTTAGGTATAGTTCAATGTGGTTGAATGTAAAGGCAGCAATACCAGATAGAATATGATTTGGTGTGTTAAATCTAGACTATACCACATGTTAATATGACATTTAAATGTTTAAACCTTCTATAGGCAGAGAAGTATAATTTTATATTATATTTCATGGGATTAATAAGAAGATTTCTTTTTAGGAAGCACATACTGAGAATGATAAGAGATAAGGGATGTAATTTATATTTATTATGTATAAATTTGTCTTGGTAAATGAAACAAAGAAGGATTTTCCAAAGTGGAAGGCAGTTAGATGAGATTTTATAAGGTTTCATGAAGTAGGTAATAGTGAGAGTTGTTTTGGTAAATTATGTGAAAAGCATGAAAGAAAAAAGCAAAAGAAATTATTTCAGCATCAAGTAAGTTTGGAAAATAGGATTCTCCATTGTAAGACACAAAAAGAATTATTTTAAATTCAAAAATATTTTAAATTCATAAATATTTTTAAATTCAAAAAAATTTTGAGATTCTGTAACTCCTTTTCTAGAAGCAATCAAAAAACACTATTTAGAAGCACTGTTACTTAAGCTAATAATTTGTATTACTGGAGAATTGCACAGAAATGCTTAAAGCAAAGTGAATGATGGCAGTGAGAGAAGAAAATAAATGAAATCTGAACGTCAAGTTGTACATTTGCTCTTCTTTTTTTATGTCAATACTATTTTGGTGATGTTATAAGTAGCCTTCTCAATTCTTAAATATCTCTTCATTTCCCTTTCTTGTCAATGACTTATAAATTAATGTTACACAAAGGTAATGATGCTTATAGAGCCTTTTAGAATATATGAAATAAACAACATTTATAACACTCTGAATGTAATTAACTCAAAATACATTAATGTCATTGAACCTTCTCAATATGGCAGAGTAGTTTAAAAATAATTTGTTTGACTACATCTTAGAGCTAGTAAAGCAACAGAACTAGGGGAGCCAAGATTCCAGTGAGAAAGAACTTCAGAGATGTTAGCCTTTTTTTTTCTCTAGAGACATTTACAAACTCTGGGCACAGAACAAATGTCTGTTCATCTATGATTTTTCTGGGCATAGACTGCTGCTGTGGAAGAGAGGAACGAGAACAGCATTGGGTAATTTCATGGGACAAGGGAACTGAGCCTGACATGTGCCAGTTTTCCCTTAAGGTATTTTCCAACTTTGGAAAGCAGTATGGTGCAGGAGGAAAATAAAATTAAGCCAATGCCCTCCAGAAAGCAGATCAGACCTTCCAGAGACTCATTGCATTGCAGAAAACCAAGATTTTAATTCAGAACACGCTAGAATGAGAAGCCCTGTGAAAATGGCACTTATACCCTATCATTGGCATAAAAAATGTTCAACCGAACTTTGCAGAACTGCAGATCTAGTTAACCAAAGTTCCCAGCTAGTCCCTAATGTACTTGCCTAGCAAAAGAGATGAAAAACTATGAAGTGAGCAGCATTAAAATTATAAATATAAAATTCCCAGTATTCAAGTGAAAATAAATAGCCATGGTTAGTACTAAGGGGTTAAAACATAAGACAGAAAACCCATAACTGAAAAAAAGCACCTTAAAATAATCATGATTTCTACATTCAGTAAGTGAGGACAAAAACAAAAATAAACACAATAACAGATAACTTTACTATTATATCAAAATCTATTTATAAAATCCAAATGGGGATTTTATAACTAAAAAATTAAAGCTAAGAATTCAATAAATAAGCTTAACAATAGAAAATTTGACACTGGGCAGATCAATAGAAAGTCAAATCAATATAAAACATCTGAACTTAAAACACTGAGAAGAACCTAATAGGTCCAGCAGAAGGTATGTAACGTGTGTAACTGGAAAAGAGAAGGGAATAGCACAGAAGCAATACTGAAAGGGGTAATGAAGAGAATATACTAGAGCTTATTTTTAAAAGTAAACCAACTATTTCAAAAAGCTTCTTATAGTAAAAAGATATAAGGCAATAAAATAGTTGAATAGAATACTTAAAGTGATAAAAATTTCTCTCACCTAAATTGAAGTATGTATTCAACGCAATATCAACCAATTATAATCCTAGTATATTTTTTGTTGAATGAATAAGATGTTCTAAATTCTGTATAGAAATGCAAAAGATTCAGAAATAGCTGAGCCAAACTTGAAAAAAAAAATTTAACGTTTACTTTAAAATATTTTCAGATTTCAAGATACAGTAATCAAGATACTATGATAAAAGTATAAGTAAAGAGTAATAAAACAAACTTAAGTCCAGAAACACATCCACCTATAATTTGTCAGGTTTATGTATTATAAAAATTCAAATAATACAATTCTACAGAGAAAGAATATTCTTTTCTTTGCATGAACTGGGAACTCCTGGCCAGGATGTCCTAAGGCCTGAACACTACTGGCAACTCCACTGAATCCAAAGCTAGAGAGGGCTTCCCCAACTGAGTTTAGGATTAAAGGAAACTGTCCAAAGTACCCAGCACCCTCCCAGGAAGCTTCTAGCTCTGCCTTTACTTGGCTTCTTACCAGGGTCATATCCTTGGACTTGGAACACCTGAGCCAGCCTCATGGAAACTTGGGAACTAGAGAAGAGAATACTATTCCTAAAGAGAAGGAAGTTTCAGATTACAGTTTTGAAACTTCCCATTCTACCCATTATTTTCCATTTCTACCTTTGGCCGTTAGACCTAAAGAAATGTGACTGAGCTGTAGCTTGACTTCATGTAACCAGATTCACATCCTAGACCTATATTCTATAGTTCCTTGGGGCCAATAGAACCGAGGAACAGGAGTACATCTCCATTTACCTACAGTTTACTCCTGAGCCAGCTGGGTTATTTGGACATCCACAAGGGAAAAATAATGACCTTCGTATCTACCTCATACTGTGTGTCTACAAAATAAGTTTCTGACAAATAATAGATATAAGTATAAATTATAAATAAATATATAACATTTTTAGATAAAGGTTTTTGTGACTTTTTGATGAATGATATTTCATAAGTAGGGAATAAACAGTGCTACAATATAGAAAATTGTCATATTGGACTAAATTGGACTTCATATCTACATATATCTTCCAAAATACTCACTTCAAAATAAACATGGTGCTACTACATATCAATGAAAAATAAAGACTACTCAATAGGAAAATGGGCAACCATCTCAAACATTTGATGAAACAGGTACTTTACCAAAAAGCATATGCAAATGACCAATGAAAATTTAAAAAGGAAACCAAATTTGATAATTATCAAGGATTTTGCAAATTACAACTACCAGAATGGTAGGTTTCCAAATGTACTACTTATAATACTACATATCTCTATGCAACAAATTGTTTACATTACAATTAAACACTTCAACTGGTCAAAGAGAATATTAAAAGAATAAAAAAGAAAATCAGAGTTAGAGAAGATACATTGAATAAAGTATCGGTCAAAGGAATACATACAATGGTGTTCCTATATGTGTCTATATTCCTATATACATATAGGTACATGTATAGTGTTGGGCATCTAGTGGACTCCAACCTGGGACAGTGGTCAGCAAGGGGAATAGTGGTGAGCAAATCATAAAACTTACATCAAACTTAGTGCATAAAACTGGAAGGGAGAAAACACGGCAGCCCCTGTGCTTTTTCCTAGAATCCTTTTTCTGGGTCCCTAGCAAAGTTTATGTGGGAGGATACACAGCAGTCAGCAGTTGGGGTTTAGAATGAGAGAGGGGAGCTCATAGCCCCCATGAAGGTCGGGTAAAGGGTCATCAAGCACAGAGGGTAATGGAGCATCTGGAGTGGCCAGATGGGGGTGCAACCGGGAGGGGGGGGGAGCAAGTCTCCTCTCCTCAGACAGACACCTCTGCTTGTCCAGCCTGAGCTACCAGGTGATGGCCTCAGCTCCCTACACTGCTGACGTGAACTTTCCCCCGACTGGGCACTTTCAGACTCCTTTATTTTCAATTAGGAGTACAAGGATGGCCTGTCTGCGGGTTTTACCCTTTCTTTTGAAAAGCCCATAGGGTTTCAGTCTATCTATTCCCACAGTATATAGAGAAAGAAATATATTTACCTACATGTACATACTTCTATAAATGCATGCACACATATTTATATTTTTACATATATTCATACTCCTATACACTCATATATATATCCTAAAAATCAATAAAAAAATGCACACAACCCCAAAGAAAAAAGAAAAAAATTAAATTTACAAAAGAAGGTACCTATTCAAATGGTCAATGCAGATATAAAAGAGTATTCAATTTTATGAATCATCTGGTATATTCACAGTATGAGAGAAATTAACATTAATGCTACAATGTGATATCATTATACATTTACCAGAATGACTAAAATTAAAAAAAAAATCCCAATACCATGTGTTAGTGAGCCTGTGAAGCAATGGGAATTTATGCGTGGGTTTTGGTCCAACTATTTTGGGAAACTGGAAGTCTCTATCAGACTTTATTAGATGCACATTCTTTGACCAGAAAATCCACTCCCACTAAATGTGTATTTGTATGGACACCAATGGAAATAGTTTTAATATATTTAATATTAATTTAGTTATTAATATATTAATTTAATAATATAAAATAATTATAATATATCAATAATATAATTATAATATGATATAATTTAATAATAATACATTAATTAATAATAAATATATTAATATATTTAATATATTTTAATATATTTAGTGTAAACAGTTTATATTTAATATAAACAGTCTTTATAGGAGCACGAATTATTCTAGCCAATCACTCAAAACCACCCTCAGGGCCAATATGATGATAAATAATATTGTAGCATTTGAAATCTTTGGAATTCTAAAAAATTAACAAGAAGAGATGAATTATAACTACTGCAATTCTATGGATAAATCTTACAGTAAAATATAGAACATAAGAGGTCAGACAAAGAAAGAATAATTTCTATGAGATTTAGTTTATATAAAATTTGAAAACAGGTAAAATGTACAGTAGTTTCAGAAATAGGGCACCGTGTTTGGGAAGCAGTGAGATGAGAGGCTTCTGGGTGTTTGTCATTTATTTTGTGCAAATTCACTGAGGTATAAATTTGTTTAATGATTTGTGTCCTCTACTATAAAAATAGCTATAGTTTTACTTTTAAAAGTTTGGTGCCAAATAGTTTACCCTAGCCTCATAAAAGCCTTGGCAGCTTTTGCTGTCTTTTCTGGAAGTTTATAACCCAGGATTGGAGTTAGCATTCCCTGATAGTTGATCAAACTCACCTGTAAAGCAATCTGGTGCCACGTTTTGGGTAAAAACATATCCTTGATCCCATTTTAATTTCTTCCACTAGTTTACAATTTCTCTTAACAGATACAAAATAGTCTACTACCTTTCCCTCTTTTCTTAAGCAAATAGTAGCAAAGTCATGTTATCATTCTGATCTCTTGAATCTCTCCTAGTATTCTAAACATTTCCCGTGTTCTCCACGGACATGGAAAGAAAAAAATGGAATTATAGTACAAGGCACAATGGTATTTCTCTTAAAAGAATTACTATGATATTACATAAATTCTCTCAGATTATTGATACATTTTACCATTAAATCTCTAAAAAAAACCACTGAATATCATCTGCAATAAAACAAAAAAAATATAGAAGCATGACTATCACATTAATTTTAAGTTTACAGAGAGCATAAAACAAAAAATATATCATCTTCACTTAGAGCATTTTTTCTTTTCTGTTTTCTTTAAACAAACTCACATATCTATTTCATTGGGTCAGAACTCACTCTACTCACCTGTAAAAATCTTTTGTAAAAGTCAATATCAACTATAGGTTTAGTCGCAGGAGCTGCACTTAACGACAGTCAAGTAATCCACAGGGAAGGGGAAGAGGAAAAAAAATACACACAAATCAAGCAGAAGCAAAAAGGGAGTAAGTCTCAGTATTGCAATTCATGAGAAATTCCGCATGTAGTAATAGTAACTCATTCCTTTCAAACAGTGTGGGAGAAAAAAGTTTAAAGACATTAATGAAATTTCTGTTAGACAAATGAGACCAGTGACTTACCAGACAGAAAAATAATAATTTAATACATTTCTTTTATGTAGTAATTCTCTATAGATGAAGTTCATTAAGCAGCATATGTAAATGTTAATGAAATTTAAGGTACTTTCTTACATATCCCCATTTTTTTAAGTTCAGTGTACTTTGAGTAGGTTAAATAAACAATAAATAATTTCTGTTTTTAATCTGTTAGAAATATGTTATTTGTGATGAAAAGTTCCAAATCAAAAAGGCTCAAAACCTATGAATTTGAGTTTTACATGGTGTGTGTGTCTGTGTGTGTATAGTCTGGGTGTGTGTGTTTTGCATTTTTCAAAAGAAGCAAAATGGCTTTTACTTTCAGATAACTGAGTTGTAGCAATTTCATCTCTCTGAGAAAAAATATTCGACTGATACACAGGACAGGGGCTTCAAATAAACTGAACGGACATTTTCTACACTATTTCGCTGGTAAACTTTAACAGCATGATTGATCAAAAGTGAATTGGCCTATTAAATTTCTTTTCTTACTATCAAATCTTTCATTTCAAGCTGAAGTAGTTGCCACTATTCCCCAGTGATACAGTCTTATCTAAGTAATTCTATTTTCCTCACTGTGCTAACTCATGAACTTTATTTTGGTTAAAGGACCTTCTGTTTTAGTAAAAATTACTCAGCTCATTGACATTCTTAAACAAATGCATCTGACAATCCTTTACCTGCTATGAAAAACACGATTATATTCTGTCAACTGTATTTAACTAAATATAATTTATTTTAAAATTAATATAATTTAATTTTAATTTAATTTTATTTTATTTTAAAATTTAATTTATTTTAAAATTTCTCTTCAACTAAGCAATATATTTAGAAATACTATCATGGAACTTAAATATTTTGGCATGCCTACGAAGGGGTCTATTCTATTATACTTTTGTTGCAGTATACATATATTCCACTATACTCCTACTGGCCATTTTATACTTATAAATCTTAATGTTAACTTAAATATAGAAAGTATATTTTTTAACTTAAAAAATACTGATATAATGATTATATACTTAAAACAACTTTATGCTTTGCACTAAATAATATGTATGTTAAAGCAAATTTGAAGTCATATATTTTGCATTCACTGATAATATAGTTTGCATGCTATTTGGAAAGCATGAGTAATATTTGGCTAGTTAGTTTATAATGAAGTGAATATATTTTTCAATATAATGGAAAGAACTTTTAACAAATATTTTAGCTTCATCAACAATTTATTAATATAATTAAATCCCATACAATAAAAGGGTTACAAATAGTGTTTCTTAAATAAGTGTGTGTTGGGGGAAGCATGGGTATCTTTCGCTCAGTAATCATACCAACTCACATAATTAATGAAGGAGAATTAAATCATATTTTATACCACTTTTTTAGAGTCAGAAAGATTGGATTACTGATCCAGCTCTACCTCTTACTGGGTAGGTGGTATCAGGGAAATTAATGGATATTTCTCAGTTTCCTCGTCTATAAAAAAGACCATAATTATGGATTTTATTGTATTTTATTTTATTTATTTATTTTTTTATTGTTGGGGATTCATTGAGGGTACCATAAGCCAGGTTACACTGATTGCAATTGTTAGGTAAAGTCGCTCTTGCAATCATGTCTTGCCTCCAGAAAGTGTGACATACACCAAGGCCCCACCCCCCTCCCTCTATCCCTCTTTCTGCTTAAATCACAGGGGTCTGTGAAGTTTAATTATTATTGCGTATGTAAAATGCTTGTCACTTGCTTAGCACATTGCAATTCCACAATGCATTTTAGCTATGATTATAAACAGTTACAATTATTTTTAAAACTAAAAGTTCTGACACAGATTTTATTAAAAACTACAGTAACATTTCCACGGCGAATATGCTAATTTACAATGACTAAAAATTCAGAGGTAAAAGCTAACGTGTATTTTACTTTTGCTTTAAATTCTATAAACATTAATTGAAAACTATTACTTTTGATAGGCCTAATAAATTATAAAAGAAAGAAGAAAGAATCCTCAGTTCCAAAAAGACTACTTTTGCAATAGCATGGAAAAGAACAATTATGAAATGTAAATCTTAGGTAATATTTGAAAATACCATGCATAAAATATACCACCTTTGAGAAAAATAAAAAGGACTCCAATAAAAGGAAATTATGCTTTATTCAGGAATTAGAAGATATAAGAATGTATAGATATTAGTTATTTCTAAATTGATCTCCAAAAAACTTACTCTAATAAATATTTCATGGTGATGCAATTCAAAATTTAGATAATAAAATGTCAAACATAGCTAAGAAAATACATTTTTTAGGATAATACTTACATATAAAATGCATAAATTTTAGGGTTGTGGCTCAATTTTTACATTCTTATATACTAATAAAATTACCTCCCATTTCAAAATTTATATTATTTCTAATACCAGAATATTCTTTTTCACACATTACTGGTGGGAAAGCCTTTCCTATCACTTCCCCTCCAAATATGATAACTATTCTCATCATTATCACTATAAGGTTTTATATCAATAAAATTAGGCAACATATTCTTTTTTATCTCACATTTTGGTGATCAACATTATAGCTGTAAGATTCATTCAAGCTGGTTTTTGAACCTGAGGTTTGTTCTTTTGCACTGTTAATTATATTCTTTTGAATACACCATTTTTTAATCATTTTACTATTGATGAAAACCTGGATTACTTTAATTTTTTGTTATTATAAATAGTGCTCTTATGAAAATTCTCTTACATTCTTTCTTGGTCATAATCATTAATTTCTAGTGAACATATACCCAGAATGGAAATTTGGGGTTATAGGCAATAAATGCCATCAATTTCAGCATATATTGACAAATTTTTTCCCAATTAGCTGTTCCCATTATACTGGTACAAACAATAGATGTGAGTTTGAGTTGGTCTACGTCTTCTCTGGGGTCCATGTTTTCATTTTAACTATTCTAATGGATATGTGTGTGTGTGCTTGTGTTTGTGTGCTTGTGTGTGTGTGTCTTTTAAAAATATTAACTTACATATTTATGTCCATGATATGTTTGAAATTATTTTTGATTTGGTGTGAAATAGTTGTCATGTTTACTTTTTTCTTATGACTATATAGTTGGGCCCAGACTTTTAAATGCAAAACCGTTCTCTCAACCACTGAACTACATTGACATTTTTATTGGCAGTCTACAGCCTTTTAGGCATGGGGGGCTAGTGTCACGTAAGGTAACACTAACTTTTCCAAAGACCGGGGATGGGGAGATTCAGAACATTACATTTATTGTGCACTTTACTTCTATTATAATTATTATTACACTGTAATATGTAGTGAAATAATTATACCACTCACCATAATGCAGAATCAGTGAGCGATGTGGAGAAGCTACAAATACAGATGAGGCTTTGCCCTTTTGTCTACCGCTCACCTCCTGCTGTGGACAGGCCACAGGTTGGTACTGGTCTGTGGCCTGGAGGTTTAGCATCGCAGATTTTCATCATAAGTTATGTAACTTTGCATGTATTGGTCTATTTCTGGACACTCTTTCTATTTTATTGGTTTAATTACCTATTTTTATAATAATACATTGCAAGAAATGCTAGACAAAGATGAGATAATATAATGAGATAAAAATACATAATAAAGCTATAACAATTGAAAAGGACACTGATATACTACGTGTTATATTTCTTGAATTGAGTAAGGGTGACATTGTTGGTAAAGTTTTAACCTATTTGTCTGTGTTAAGCTGAGTCTCCCAGTTGAGTTTTGTGGGTTTTTCAATAAATAAACTTTAGAGGAAATCTTAGCAATCTCTCCAGGAAATAGCGAGCTCAGGGTAGCTGATCTGAACAAGACTACAGCTCTTTTCTCTCCTCTCCATTCCCTGAACTGGTCAGCCCTACTCATGCTTCAGACCATTTCCTCCTGCTACCTGCTCGCTGTGGGGCGGACGCTGTCGTCACCTCCATCCCGTTGAAGGGCATACTCTGTTTATTCCTATCAGCCAGTCATCTCTTAACTGACAGACAAGGCATCCTTTCTGTGTGTAGTTCATACATGGCCTTGCATTGCAAATGTTAACTCACTGTCCAGCTGAATTGCTGTCAGCATCTTCCTTCATTTCCTTGGAAATTTGGAAAGGCAGGTGGCCCTGGGGCTGAAATGGCCATGCTGTCTCCTTCAGCAACTGCATTTGATTTTTCTGCAGGAGCAGGGAGGTTCTGAGTTTTCTACTTTCCAGTGTTCTGAATGGCCCAGGTTTCCGGTGGGAGACCTCTGGGTGGTCGTGGTAATAAATTTGAATTGCTTTCACGTTAAAAAAATAAAATAAAATAAAATAAAATAAAATAAAATAAACTACACTTATGTTTTATGCACTTTTCTATGTGTTACATTTTACAATAAAAGCAAAGTGGAAAAAAAATAAAAGAGAGACTCTGATATCTAGTAACTGGTTTGATTTGAGTCAAACAAGTAACCAGATGTTTAACATACCAAAGAATGAGTTTTCCAACACATACGCAGTAGAAGAGTATTCAAAAGGCAAACTAAGTACTAGGAAGCTCCAAAAACAATTGTTTAATGTTTTATAAAATTGTTCATTTAAAAATTCATGCTATTTAACATGAATGAGTGACTATTCGGAGTGTTGTGTAATGCTGATATAAACCTTCAGCCTGGGACTTCTCTGGCCTTTTACACTCCCGTGAGTTTTTGTGGAATTTGCCTAACAAATCAAGGAAGTTGAGCCACACTGGTAATACGTTAATCATAATTTTTTTACAAATTCATATGCATCCTTTTGGAGAATGACTTTATTTCACTTTTTGTGTATGAATAAAAAGTTTTATATTTAAACTCATAAATTATTAATACAAATAGAGTCAACACCAGTTGAACAAAATATTGTGAAAGAACAAAGGAAAGGATAAAAAAATTATTTTGGAAAAAACTGGAAGAAATTCACAGAGGAATAAAGCTTTGAGCTGGAAAAAAATTAAGTGTGACATTGCTGGGGGTGGGGAGGAAAAACAAGAGAAAATTAGGAATAAAGGATTGGACCATGAAAGAGTTGTAAGCTCAGTGTGTCTGGCACACAGAATTTGGAGAACATTGCTAGAAAATGTTAGTGTGATAGTTCAGGACGAGACTGGGGAAAGCTTCATCCATACATGAATATGAACACATCCTGCTCTTCCTTTATTCTGAAATAGCAGAAGTGTTTGTAAAGCCTTTAGTTTTCTACATAGTCGGCCCTTGCTCAGCACATAGTATGTATCAGGAAACAGTGTGAACATTTTCCTACTTTGTATGCTCAAAGCTCTCTGAGAAAACATTGCTGTTAACATGGGTTAAAGAATAAGTCAATGTCAAACAAGCCTTCGAAGTGAAAGACAGTGAAAAATTTCAGGGGATTCACACATGTATTTTCCTTGGATCCATCTGTTCACATTTCAAAGAATAAACTATTCTTTTTTATGTTACTTCTTTTTTATTCTTTTTTATTGCTTGGGATTCATTGAGGGTATAAAGAATTAGGTTACACCGATTGCTTTTGTTAGGGAACGTCCCAATTGTAATTGTGTTCCACCCCCAGGATAACTCCTCCTCATCATCATCTCAGGTCCATTTGCTTATATTACAAAGTACTGTAGTCTTTATTTATCTATTTTTTACGAAGTACTACAATAACCTCAAGATTTTCTCCTCTCTTCCCAGAAATGATGTGATTACATTAGAAGGAAATGATTTCTATCCCTCTCTAGGAAGAGGAAAAGTTTCACACCATTCCTCTGAAAGGTCTGAAATCCAGAGTTTTTGCATTTCTCTCCTACAGTCCACTGTGCCTGTACATGAAGTATGACATATACTCTGATTTCACTTGATGGAGGAGTGGGCCTTGGAGAACCAATGTCAACACATTATGTGAGTGAATAATTGGTCTTCCTCTGCTTCAGAAACCCTGTTATTGCTGTTGAGATAAGTAAGTACTGAAAACATATAATGTGTGTCAGGAATGGTTATGTGTTTAATTCTTTAAGAAAGTAAACTTTCAACCTCCCCTAAATTCCCATGGTAAATATTTTTCCTACAGCATTTGCCTCCAGAACATCTTCAAAAGGAAACAGAGCAGGATTAAAAGTTAAGCAGTAGCCACAGGCTGTCTCAGTTATTTCCTATGGGAATTTACAAGCCCCATCTTACAAATGTCGATATAGAAACTGAAATAGGTTAAAAATCCTTGTTAAAATACTGGAGTTGGAATAACACACCAGATATCTCTTATTATAGTTCTATTTACATTACAATTTTCTTTGAATAGATTTAAATGAAGGAAGGAATAGAAACGATGTATGTTTGGGTGAGTCCAGGTGCACACATTAATGAGAGCAGACACATTAACAAACACACTTTTTCGTCAAAGTTTTACTCTATTTCTAAACAAACTAGTTTCATATCTAAGTTGTAAACAGAGTACCTTATATAGCAATATATTGACCTAAGTAACAATCATCACCATCATCATCTTCATTATCATCACAATAGCTTGCAATATACCAGGCAGGTGTTAGTCTATTTCATCCCATAATTAACTTTTAAGGTAGATGGCGTAGTTATTCTTGCTTTGCAAATGAAGAAATTGAGGAACAGAGAATTTAAATGACTTCCCGAGGTCACTAAGATAGTATGTCACAGAAATCTGATTCCAGTTCAAGTACAGTGTGTCATGTTTTCCCATACATGGGGAAAATGAAAAATTATGGCTAAATGTACCCTTATTTGTAAAACATTCACTGAAAATATGCTTCACAAGTAGAGGACATTTTGTAAATATTTTGTAGAATGTTGTAATGGATATTTTGTAAATAAAGGCATGCTTAGGCTATAGTTTTCCATTTTCCCTATGTATGGTGAATTTTGTGATACACTATAGTGTGGGTTTAGAATCCTTGCTCATGAGCTCTGTGGGTTATTGCCTCTCCACAAAGTGGATATTCTTTCAAATGTTTTCGTTTTCTGTGTGCTATATTTCTGGTTGGGGAATGTCATTTATTTATGAAAGCTCATTATATATTTATTATCTATTAAATAATTAATCATCTCTAGGTTGAATATTCTACTTTAGATGGACAATGAATGCTGAAGTCTAAAGTGGCCATGTACCAAAACTGCTTTCCAAAAATGCCTTGTATAATTTCTATCAGAAATGAAAGCAAGCAGGCAAATTTCCTTAAGAAGTCATGCCTATGGCATGGCAGGTGCACGTTCTATAATCACGTTCCATGAAATAAACATCTGACTGACTCATTTTGTTCTGCAGGCTCAGCTGTGCAAAGAAGTGACAGAGATTTAAAATGAAAAGGTTGTCCTCTCCAATCGACCCCACTTCATAATTTCCAACTCTATAAAGAGAGTATTTCAGATACATTCATCTGTACAGATGTTTAAAATGAAGGCCATAAGTGCTAAAGTCAATGTTATTCTATTTATAAAGATCTTAAATTTTTTTAAGAAGAAAATGAGTTAAATATTCAGGTCAAAGTATAAGATACATATTAATCATTCACATAATTGTCTGCTTTTGGAAATGAAGAAAAAATTGCAGAAGCTGGATATTAGTCATAAAAGAGACTATGTCATATGAGAGATACATGATACCTGCCTTGAAGATTTTTGGATATTGAAGTAGGGTTAACCAACATTTAATATAAATATAAATGCAAACCTGAGGAAATTGAAATATTCACATTAAAAATAAATATTTTAGCAAAAATTTAGGAGAATGTGGTGCCTATCACATAATATCATCATATATATGCAATGTGTGTAAATCTATGTATATAAAGTATTTATGTGTATACTTATGGCATGTGTCTATAATTGTGTGCACACATGCATATAAGTAGATTAGAAAAACTCATTTTAACAATAATTTTCCCTCCTCTCAACTAACAAAAACCACACATTATGAAAGTAGATAGAAACAGAACATCAGTTATCTTTGGATGTTATAGGCAGCCCATCTGTTCCTAAATCCAATATGAACTTTGCATGAGTCAAATAAATTGATGGAAACGTGCTTAGCTAGTTTTCATGGCTCAGAATAGGTCAGGACAGCCAAAAGGAATCAATGGATGGCACAGTATCTGATGCTGCTCTTGAGTTGTTACAGCTAGTGATTTTTTATACAGGCACTCAACAGTTTTCCAGACAATTGAAGATAGCCTTCATATTTAATTAAACAAATTTGGTTGTACCAAACTGAAACTAATACTGTAAATAATTTAGAAAGATGAAATTTCTTCCAACTTAACAGCCATTACATGCTATAAAATATCTCATGGGCTACATAGGAATCTGTTTTAAGAGTGTTTTCTGACTTTGTTTCTGAAGTTCTCACAAAAGGGCCCACTGAACAAGACTCGTCTGCTGCAGTGAAATGTAAAAATAAATATGAAAAATGTATTGATTTTTCTACTCTTTGTGGAGAGCAGTAATGCTAATTAAGACAGAATGACAGGCTTCAATGGTAAAAAAGTTCCTTTCCTTTTCTGTAAAGATAATTCATATTTTATGCTGGAAATGAGTATAAATGAAAGTTTCTTTGTATAATTAATATATTCATAATGTAATCTTTCTATCCCCTAAACTGTGTTTTTCAAACTAAAAAACATATGATAACAAAGACTTTACCTACTTGTTTCTAATTCATAAACTAGTTTCATTATATGTGGCAAATCTAACATATAAAAAACAAAAAACTATACATGTGTATTTTTTTTATTTTACAGCATTATGGAAATAAAACTAAACTAAAAGTCAAAAGATTCCTATTCTAATTTCAGCCATTTTAAAACCTTACTTTGTGGGTTTGACCAACTCACTTAACTCCTCCTGGTATCAAGACTGTCACTTATACAATGAAGGAATTCAACTCAACCTCGTAAGTTTCCTGTTCTGCTTTATTATTTTATGCAATATTTCCCACTTTGTTAGTTCTGTAAGCTATTGCACTCAAAATGAGGGTTTCATGATTAAACTCATTTGGAAATTGTTACACTTCATTCATTTAATGTACATTGACATAATACTCTATTGTGTGATCTAAGTATGTCTTGGAGAGTGAATTGACACGTCTTGTCAAGGTAATAGCATTCGTAAAGCAAATGTGAAGATAAGCGTTTAACAAAGCGATTTTAAAATATCATACAGACAAAAAGTACTTAATATTCTGATATTCTTATTAGCCTGGGCAGTCAACCAAAGCTTTCTTGAGGAAGTGATAATTAAAATAGGAGCAAATGGCTGTGTAGTATTTCAGTAACAAAGGTGAGAAAAAAGATAATTCTGGTAAATGAGAAACATGAGAAAGGAGAATGACAATGAAAGGCAAACTTAAGAGTGGACCCATATGGCAGAGGCAAAGAAAGTACTTTAGACTTTGAAGAATTGAAGAACTGGGTTTTCAAAGCCTACGTGCCAATTGAAGATTGTGCTTTTAGCGAAGAAGGACAGCATGTAACAGATGTTTAAAACAGGCATGAAATGGTCCTATTCTTGTGGTAATAATATCCTAAGTTCAGAGAAAAGATTGGAGCTAAAGTAGAGATTTCCTGAATAAGTCAGTGTAAAGATAGTTTAAAAGGCCAAGTTCATACAGAATAGATCTGAGGTTGATCCAGGCTATTACTGATAAAAATGGAATGAATTTATGAGATATTTATACAAAGTCTAGTTTCGTAGAAGGAGAGTTTCCTAACAGGAGAGATTGTTAAGTCACACTTGACATAAACTTGCACACATGATCATATACATCATGCAGCTTTTGTTGCATTCTATTGATGAGAAGCAAACTTCACCAGTACTCCAAGAGGAAGAGATCACAGGAACTTGTGAACAAGGAATCAGGAATCTGGGGCCAATTTAGACTCTTTCCATTACATTTTGTGTAGGAGAAGGAGATTATGAGATCAGTTTTTGTTATATTGAAATATCTGGTATATAGTTCTATTGAATTTCTGTTGAAATTCTATCAAATTCTATTGAATTTTTTAATGTTAATATATGTACTTTCACAACATACAGTTTTTCATTAAATAAGTTTTGTTTCTTAAATTGAATTAAATACAAAAAATTTAAAAAAAGAAAAAAGAAAGAAATATCCAGTACATGTCCGCAAAACCAGAGAACTATTATTAACTTGGAGTTACAAGTTTGTAAGTACTATCTCCAAACTATGCTAATGCCCTGAAAGGGACTATGTAGTGAAAAGAGACAGAGGCTTAGAAACAGACTCAGAGCAACTCAAACAGTTATTGGCTAGACAAGGGAATATAATTTTATTAGTGTAGGGAGTTGGTGAGCCATCCACAAAATAAGGAGGGAAAGAACACTATAATCTGTAAGAAAAAGAAAGAGAACTTCAAAAAGGAAGAAATGCTGTTTGGGTCATAACTACAAGAGGAATTCTACCTAAAAAAATCCAAAAATTGTAAACTGGGTTTTGGTACCCTCACAATAACCTGAAATTAAAAAAAAAAAAAATAGAAGGAAGAAATAGACATGTTTCCTTTATGTCTTGCATATGATAAAAAGTCAAAATGGAAAATACAAAAATAATCCTCATTTTTATCAAAACAAGGAGGATTATATAATTGGAAAATTAAAAAAACACAAATTAAAGCTACAGAAAACATATACATCAGCCTGAGCTCAGATCGAGGAAAAAAATAATGAGAAGCATTAAAGTTTTTGGAGTATCCTACAATAATAAAGTTAGAGAACTGTCAGGGCAAATCATTAATAATGATTATCATTTACAATAAAATTAAAAAAAAATGCCATGATTACTTCAAATCCATATCATGAAACATAAAAAAAAGATTAAATTCCAGGAATTTATTAAAGTAGCTCCCTATATTTCTGTGTATGTAGGTGGAGAATTATGTAGTTATTTCCAAAGCCTTGGAAAAATTAAGATTTGTCTTCTAACCATCAGAACTATTATTTAAAACATTTTCTAGATTTTTAGTGAAATAAATGTGAAGAAGCATTAAGATTGTCATTATTTAATCAAAATAGAATTAATTATATGTAATATAATTATATGTAATATTATTAATATGTGACATATAAGTACATGAAATGTAAGATAAATTAAGATAACATAAACATATTTGACATGCTATGAGATTAAGTTATAATTCTAATACAATCATACTTAAGACCAGAGTTGTGATTATATTAATGATATTAATTAATTAATAAGAATTTTTCTTATGTGATTATGTAATTAAGGAAAACTACCATAGACCATAAGAAACTTCAGAAAATTGGAAGATAAATATGAATGGAGAAGACATTTTTTATATACAATAACCTAAATAGATTAATAACTTGTAAAAGTTTAAGAAGAAATAAATGTCTCATCTATATCAACATATAAACAGTGACAAAATTGTAAGAAAAAGGGGAATATGCATCTAATAGAAAACTGGGCAAAGCATATGAAGAAACATAACAGGAAATACAAATGACTGTTATAGCCAAGGAAAGATATTCAACTATGCTCAAATTAAATAAATGCACTTTGAACTGGCAACAGATAGTGTTTCTCACCCTATTAGATTGGCAAAAATGAGATAAGTGGCACCACCTTCAATTATCCAGACTGTATTTCTATAGTAATATGTTTTCTGTAATATCTATGGGTGGCAATTTTATAATATCTACCAAAATTACAAATGCAATACTTCTTTAGTTGAAAATTTTACTTCAGTTAAGTAAGTACTCAAATATACTAACGTAGATATAAAGTCATTTATTGTCTGCTGTAGAAATATTTTAGAAATAACTTAATATCTAACTTTAGATGATAAATTAATTACATTATATGTATAGAAGAGAATTCTGAACAGCTATTTAAAAAAGGAAAAGAATGTGGAAACTATCTTCTTACCAATATAGAAAGATCTCTAGAATATTCTACTAAGAAGGACAAGTGTATGAGCACTTTATGCACTGCTGTGTTAATCTGAATGTGTATGTGTGTGTGTAACAATCCATATGAAACTGTGGAAGGAGAAACTAGACACTTGAGATTGAATATGTGGGTGAGAAGAGTTGATAAAAGTGTGAAGTTTGTTGAAGGAAGTTTTCACTTTATTCTTGGTTACAATGTTTGATGTTTGTAAATGTATTACTTCTTTAGTAACCAGATAAATAAACTGAGTTGTGAAAATAACAGAGAGTAACTGACAATTTTATATAGGGCTGAAAAGTGAAGCAAATTGATGTCCTTAATGGGACATCTCATTGATGTCCTTAATGAGAGCTGTTTGTAATTTTACAATGTATATAACAGAATTCCAGAACTTTGACATTAATGAATCCCACATAACAGTTTAAATAAATGTTTAAACATTTATTGGAACACTGTATTATTATTCAAATATTGCACATCAATATCCAAGTAAATTAGTGTTGTTTAGAAGTCATTTTGGAAAATCACTGCTCTATGACATTGAAAATTCAAATAATTTGTTAGTCACTAACAATTATTGTCTTAAAAGTTCCATTGTCTAGTGGACATGGAACAAATTCCTTCAACAAATATTTTAAAATAATTTAATTACAAATATTTTCAAAAGAATAACATACATAACTGTAGCCATTGTGAAAATGTTTTGTATTAGAATTATAATGAAATAAAATAAACGTGAGTGAGCTTCAAGTTTCTTCAGGCTGAACTAGAAACCTTGGTCTTTTGAATGACCCACATTTTTGATTTGCTGTGACACCATCTCAAGCTGTGTAATGAAACCAATGAGGCCACTACACTGGTGCAAATCGATAATCAACATTTGTTGTTGTTGTTGCTGCTGAAACTGTATTAAGTCCACATACAAAGTGAACTAAGACAGGATTTCTTTTTTTCAAAAGAAAGGTGATAAGTATTCATAGTGCTTTCCTGCACCAAATGGTTCTCATTCTAAATCTATTTAAAACCTGAAAAAAGTTCAAAATCATTAGTTATTTTCAAACAAATGTAGAATCCTGAGAATTACCCAATGCAATGATATTGAAAGACAAAAGCATTCTCTCTGCCTACAGAGAATGTCTCAAACATTCTCTGGGAATGTTTGGCACGGAAAAACATAAGAAATGTTTTATTAGTTCCTTAAAAACATTAGAAACAATGTTGTTCATCTGTAGAGTATTTGAATTTTATACAAAGTGTTGCGCAGGCCACCATACCAAAAAATTAATAAACTCATAGTATAGAGAGTGTCTCAAAGGTTACCGATAAAGTTGCCATACACAAGGAAATGGCAAATTGTTGCTAAATGTATTTTTATTTATGAAATCGTCATCACAAAATTTTACAAAGTATTTGCAAAATATTCTCTATGTGTTGGCCATCTCTTTGTAAAATTATGTAATGATGATTTTGTAAATAAAGGAACATTTGGCTACAATGTCCATTTTCCCTATATATGATGGTAACATTAGGGGTGGCTTTAAAGGCACTCTGCATTTTATATTGTATTTTATACTGTTAATATTTTTATATTTATATATCAACATGTAGAGAAATATTTTATAAATATTTTGTATTTTCAAATAGCTAGAATGCAAGATTTTTAATATTACCAAACCAAAGAAATTATAGATTTGAGATGATGAATATGCTAATTACCCAAATTTGATCATGACACATGGTATGCATTTATCAAAATATCACAGCATACTCCATAAACATGCATAATTATACATCAACTTAACACACATACATTTCTTTTTTCTTTTTTTTTTTTTATTAAATCATAGCTGTGTACATTAATGTGATCATGGGGCACCATTCACTGGTTTCATAGACCGTTTGACACACTTTCATCACACTGGTTAACTTAGCCTTCCTGGCATTTTCCCAGTTATTGTGTTAAGACATTTATATTCTACATTTACTAAGTTTCACATGTACCCTTGTAAGATGCACCGCAGGTGTAATCCCACCAATCACCCTCCCTCTACTCCTCCTCCCCCTTCCCCATATTTTTAGGTTATAACTGGGTTATAGCCTTCATATGAAAGCCATAAATTAGTTTCATAGTAGGGTTGAGTACATTGGATACTTTTTCTTCCATTCTTGAGATACTTTACTAAGAAGAATACATTTCAAAAACAAAAAAATCTAAAACTAATTGATGTTGCTCAAATATCATGCTTTTCATCTTTGAAATTTATATGCAAAGCATAATTCCTACCATATCCTTTTAAAGTTGAGAACTTTATTACCTGTATTGATAATTGGTAAATGACCAAACAAAATCCTACTTAAAAAGGATCCTTAAAATAAAAGACTAAAATTAAGTACATGTGGTAAAGCCAGGTATTGAAATGTAACACTGGAAATGATTGTTATATAAGGCTTGGCATAAATTATATACTCTTCAGAGGTAGTAAGAAAGTTTACCTTGTTGCAATTGTATCTATTTGAAAGCGAGGTCACTTGGGGGAGAAGTCACTCGAGGTCACTTGGGGCAGAAGTCACTTCTTGGAGCTGGTGACCACTTGGAGGTAGGGAGGAATGAGATCCCGATGTAAGGCTTCAAAGGTAGGTCTGTAGATGCCTGGCTTCTAGGGTTGGATTTTATTAATTGCAAATCCTTTTATTTTTCTGAGCTCTAAGATGCATACGATGAAAGCTTGAAAATAAAGAGATACTATAGACACGAGCCATAGGCTAACAATAGCTCTTGGTAAACAGACACTTTTGTTGAGTGAAGGGTTCAAGTGGTAAGCAAAGATAGGAGAGACGTATTCACATTGTTTAGCGTTAAAGAAGAGCTCATCCCAGTTGCTAAAATCGTATTTTCAAATGAATCATTATATAATTGACAGTAAATAAGCAAATTAGAATAACAGCAACCTATGTATAAATATATAAATATGCATCTATATATTATCAACATGGATATATATATATATGTATATGTAAAACATTAAATCACCTTGACAAATTTCCAAACCTTTAGAAACTAAAGATATTATTATTATTTTCTATCTCTTTAATCACATTGTTGTCCTTCTGAACTTGTTTCAAAAAAAAAAAAAAAAAAATAGAAAGAGGAAAGTGAGCCAACTTACCCCTTAATGAAATGTTACCTGTACTAGTTAAAAATATTAGCAGTAAAACTTAAAAATGAAAGTAAAAATAAAAACTTACACAAAATTGCAAAAAAACCCAAAACGAAACCCATAGATCAGTTCCAAACCTATGGTGCACTTTAACAAGGGTACATTTTAAATCTACTAAGTATAGAATATAAATGTCTTAACACAATAACTAAGAAAATGCGGTGAAGGCTATTTTAACCAGTTTCATGAAAGTATTTAAATTGTATATAAAGCCAGCACATTGTACCCCATAATTGCACTAATGTACATAGCTATGATTAAATAAAAAAAATTATAAGCTTTTAAGTACAGCATTAAGTTATCAAAGCATTTTCAGATTCAGATATTTCTATAAATAACATATTGTTATTACTTACAATACCAATATTTCTCATTTTTCTAACATTTCATTGTCCTAAAAATTATATGATTGGTCTTAAACCAATAACTCAGACTTATCTCCTGCTCTTCCTAGTATTTATAAATTATGACGAGTTTATTCAATGCTCAAGTTTTTCCATACTAGTTTTCTTCCCTAACCAATCAACTAAAAATTGCTATTAGGAAACTAATGTTTATTTATACCATTTTTTCAAACAACTTTTCCAGCATCATGAAAGCATGTCAGTGGCTGAGCTAAGAACTGTATCTGTGTAGCCCCAAAGCCCAAGCTGCTGCTTATTTTTTTTTCTTTGAGGTTTTCTATTAATTTTTAATTAAAATAACAACTGTATACATTTATGGGGTACAATGTAATGATTTGATATACAGTGTGAGATGCTTAAATCAAACTGATTAACATAGCTATCACCTCACTTACTTTTTTTTGTGGTAAGACATTTAAAATTTACTCTTAGTTAATTTGAAATATACCCTTGCATTGTGCACATTAGGTGAGATCCCACCAGCTGCCCTATCTCCTCCCACCAATTACCCTACCCACTTCCCCTCCCCCTCTTTCCTCATTCCTTCCCCTTGCTAGACTCTATGTGTGTTTTATTATGCCAACATCACAAAGTCCCCAAACTGCAGATACTGGCATGGATGTGGCAAGAAGGAAACATTTCTACACTGCTGGTGGTGTTGTAAACTAATACAACCTTTATGGAAAGAAGTATGGAGAATTCTCAAGGATCTAACAGTTGACTTTCCATTTGATCCCACAATCCCATTACTAGATATCTACCCAAAGGAACAAAAATCATTTTAGAACAAAGACATTTTGCAACAGAATGTTTATCGCAGCTTAATTCATAATTGCCAAGTCATGGAAGCAGCCCAATTGCCCATCAACCCATGAATGGATTAACAAACTGTGTTATATGTATACCATGCAATATGATTCAGTTATTAAAAAAGATGGAAATTTTACATCTCATATATTTACCTTGATGGAGTTGCAACACATTCTTCTTAGTAAAGTAACTCAAGAAAGGGGGAAATGGTGGCGCCCATAGCTTAGTGGGTAGGGCACCAACCATACACACCCAGGCTAACTGCTCAAACCAGGCCCAGGCCTGCTAAAACAACAATGACAAGTGCAACAAAAGAAATAGCCAGGTGTTGTGGCGGATGCCTGTTGTCTCAGCTACTTGGGAGGCTGAAACAAGAGAATTGCTTAAGCCCAAGAGTCTGAGGTTGCTGTGAGCTGTGACGCCAGGGCACTCTACCCAGGGTGATGGCTTGAGACTCTGTCTCAAAAAAAAAAAAAAAAAAAAAAAAAAAAGAAGAGGAAGAAGAACAACAATGTTGGGGGGGAAATTTATCCAAATTACAACCAAAGTAAACAATTCTGTTTTGAAACC
>CAUYPK010041407.1:0-16503 GCA_963574355.1 Loris lydekkerianus
CCTCAGAGGTCCCTCCTCAGAAGCAGCATAACAAAATCCAAACTTGGCAAAGAGCCACAGTATACAAAATAATGATAAGAGGCAAAGAGCCGAAATTCATTTTGGCCGGGAGCCGCATGCGGCTCTAGCCGCGTGTTCGGCACCCCTGCTCTAGATCTTCTCGCTGGATCCTGTAGTCCTCCACTGTTTTACTGTGCTCCTGGAGTGATGTCCCTGCATAGATTCCCCCAGCCAGAAGTAGTTAGAGTTTTCTTTCCCTTGCCTCATGGCAAGTGGCTAGTAAGGGGATGTTTCCAGTCTGCCATCTTGCTCAACCCTCTATCTAGTAACAATTTATTTTAGAAATTATACTTGAATTCCTAGTATGTATTTCCTTTTGTTCTAGGTATTCTTCAAACATGAATTAGACATGACACTTTACTTTAAAACTCTGTTATCATAATAGAGAAACACATATGTAAACAAGTTAAACACATAAATAAATAAGATCATAGTGAAACAAATGGGTTAGTTACATATGTACTAACATTAGCTAATGTCCTGTGGCCACAGAGTGGGAAAAATTAATTTTGAGCATGTTTGGAAAAAACATTTACTATGAAGGTCATATTTATATATATCTTTAGCAATTCACTAATGTTTGGCTCTTTAGCAATAGATAATTTGTTTTACTTAAAATTTGTAATGGCAGAGAATTTTTTTTTTTTCTCTCAGTTGCCATACAAAAGAATCCAGGCTGGCATAGTTTCAGCATTATAAGTATAAAATCTTTGCTCATGTGTTGTAATTTCTCCTAGTTGTAATTAAGAAAAAGTGATTTGCTTTTATGGGCCTGTTCTGAAAAACTAAATATATATTAGAATAGTCTGAATCAAAGGAAGCTAAAAGTTAGTGGTATAATTTTTTGGGAATAAGAAATGCAGATAGTTTAGAAGTGTATTTAAAAGTGTGCTTAAGTGGATTAAAGAAATCCTATTTACTATGAACAAACGCAGTAGATAAAAATCATTGCTAGAATATAGATGAAAGTTTTTCATGTAAATACACTAATAATTTGCCCTTAATTCAGATGTTTATACACATATAATAAAATTATGCATATAAATTACTTCCATATTATGCCATAGTGGTCAAACATGTAAACGATAAAACTTTAAATGCTAATCTTTTAAATAGACAAGAACAAGTTCCTTAATGATTTTTCTTCTTTTAAAAAATACTGATCTGGAATGCCCAAATCTTTGATGCTGTCAAGTCAAAGAAACATCATTGAATCAGATATGTTATATCAACCTTCTCTCTAGCTTTCCATTACTCACTTTGGAAAGCCGCATGTATTCATTTGAGATACTAATATAGCATCATAAAGAGGATGTTGAGTGTTACATCATTCCTTGATTCACTGCTAAAGTTAGTGCCTTATTTGTGATTGTAAAATATTTACATCCTATGAAATCTTGGATCAAAAAATATCAGAGGATAGAAAGCTTTTACTTTTCTATATAAGTACCCAATCCAAAATATACCATCTCTCTCCACAAAGTCTTGATATTATTTTAAAATTTCCCCCCTTTTTCTCTCTGCTGTAAGTAGGGACATAGGCAAGATACAGTCATAATTTACCATGGCCCCAGGTTAATGATCAAATCAATAGATAAAACTAATGTTAAGAATGTTAGACGCAACTACTACCTCTGATGAGATTGTTAGACTGAGACTCTGCAAGAAGACATAAATTAATACAGTCATATATCACTGAACCATGGGAATAGGTTCAGAGAAATGTGTTCATCATTGTGTACACCAGCGAGTACACTCACAAAGCCCTAGTTGGTATTGCACACTGCCCTCTGAGGCTGTCCGTCATAGACTTCTGCTGCTAGGCCGCAAATCTATACCACATGTTATTGTACTGAGTCCTGCAGGCAATTGTAACAGTATGGTGAGCATTTGTGTATCTAAACAGACCTAAACATAGAAAAGTTAATAAATTTTGCCACGATGTTATGGCTGCTACCGTCTCACGAGGTGACAGTAACTTTTCCTTTATTTTATTTGAATTTATTTTGTTACTTTTAATTTCAGATTCATATGTTGGTACAAACAATTAGGGTACATTCTTTTCATTTCTAAGTTCAAGTTGTAATTGAGCCCTTTACAGAGGGGATGTGCTGAACATGCTTACATTGTCCACACTACCCCCTCATGAGACTATACTTGTATTTTTCTTCTGTGTGGGTGTGTAGATGTCTATATATGGGTTTCTTATTAGTACGGAGTACATTAAATACTTTTTTTCCTATTCTTATGATACTTTCCTAAGAATAATGTGTTTCAACACCATTATAATATTATGGGACCCCCATTGCATATGTAGTCCATCATTGATCAAAAAGTCATTATGTGACACATAAGTGCGTTAGTACAACCCCCTAACTGAGCTTATTTTGACCAAATTTAAAAGGTGTAATTCAGTGCATTGTTTAGGTTCTGATTTCTGGCACACAAGTAGTTGGCCAGAAGTTTTAAAAGCAATGATTATTGACCATGTTTTTGTCATCAGTGTTTTTTTATCTTCCACAATTTGCTACATTTTCATACACTATATTTCTCTCAGACTCAACTGTTAGTTCTTAAAATTTTTCTTGCTTTAACAAAAACTTTAACCTATCCTTCTTCCCCCATGTCTCTTTCTCCTCAAGAGAAAGTCACTGACTTCTCTATCTGAAAGTTAGATTCCATTAACAGGAAACAATTAAAATACCTTGAAACAAAACCTGACACCTCCAACAAGGCAGTGGAGGAGACGTGGAGCCACAGGTCCAATCGGATGTCCTAAAAGCACTTAGAACATTCCTCAGTCATGATGATGCCTCTGCCAGCTGTGACTGACGGCTGCATCTCATAGGTCTCCTTGCCGTTCTCTCCATGGAGCTTGTCCACCACCCAGTCCACCAACATGTGTTTATCTATCTGCTCTGTGTAGAAGTCACTCATCAGAAAAGTAACATCATTACCCCTCACTAGACTCCCTCAAAGGATGAAGACATTCTCTACTGGTGTCTTCATGAACTACGTATGCTTTCTGGTCAATCTTAATTACTGAAGACTCTTAGCAGTTCGAACCTAAACTGCTTTTTAAATTATACCCCCGCCCCCATTCTTGCAGGGTTATAGTTTTTAGAAGGAGACGATTGTGATTATCATTTTTCCAAGATTTAAATCCTTTGTACAGCATTCCAGAAGAGTGTTGGTTGAAGGATCTTTATTGCAGATTTCAAAGGTGTTTCTCCCTAACATCTGCTGACTAATAAAACATTGCTGTACGTTCTTGGTATTGAGCTCCCAATTCCACTTTTTGCTTCAAATCAAGAATATTCTTGAAGCCTGAGTAAAGTGCAAACAATGCTTCTATTGTTTAAAACCAGGTTAGTTTCCATGGGACTTGTTTTATTCTAGGTTTATGAACTTGAATAAAATCTTGCTTCCCTTTCACTTATGTATTACTTGCATAATGTTTATACTATTCAATATGTTAGAGAAGAATACACAATTGCAATTATCACTATCAAAATTTTCTTGGCCTTTATTTGTCTAAATATTTTTTATTTATATTTTCTCTGATATTTTTATGACCTCTCTGCTTTACTTCACTTCGTCCCACTTTTCCTTCCTCTTAATTTTATTAATAATGCACATTCTGCACTTTGGTTTCTATTTGAATGTGACTGGGAATAATATTCCTCTTTGTCAAAGGGGTAAGGAAACATTTTCTGTAAAGGACCAGAGAGTACATATTTCACTATATGCAAACCAAATCATTTTGTCTCTATCACTATGGTTCAACCTTGTCTATTAGTGAAAAAATCAGCCAAAGACAGTTTTTAAACAGATAGGCTTGGTTGTTTTCCAAGAAAGCTTTATTCACAAGCAAAGATGACAAGTTCTACTTCCCTGGCCTCTATATCATATGCTTTTATTTGAAGGGGAAGAATAAATACACTCTCAGGACATTTGATTATTTCTGGGAAAGCATTACTATAAAACTAATCTTTTCCTTAAATCACCCAAATCCTCTATTTACTGGCACTTTAAAATAAACAAAAGAAAGTAGTAACAACGATATAGCTTCAGGACAAGAATCAAGGTAATCATAGTTTAAGTTCATTGAAATCCACAATCTACAGTTATCATACATCGTAGAAAAAGTACACATGACATTCACATTTTCAATGAGAAGTTGCTTCAATCTGTCAAACATTTGCTCTGGTAACACCAGTTCTCCCACAAAAGCATATTAACTTCTTGAAGAATTGATTTGAGCATGAAGATAGTCTTTTATCCTTTTATACCCTAATTGCTACATTGCTGGCTTTGAACTTTTGTTTAATTGTTGTACTGATCTTTTTGCAGCAGGAAAATATCCCAACAAAGAAAATTAAGGAAAAAAAAAAAATCACACTGAAAGCAATTACCCAAACCAAATACATATAATGAACAGAGATAATTAACATGATATCATGATCGGGTTTATGCTGACAATTTATACAAGTCCTCTACCCTTGCTGCACTTATTATTTGGTTTAGTGTATAGTCAAATACTATAAATGTCACCAACTTTAAAAGGGACAAAATAGTTATTCATGGATAGCAACCCTTTTGACAGGTATTTATAATAAATTGAATGAAACCTCCTTCAAAGTAGTATTTTTTTCCTAATTCTGTACTCCAAGTGCCTTACACATAATAGCACTCAGTAAATATTAATTGAAGTAATAAGCGTACAACTTGATGGATTATACTACAAAATAGGCATCTCCCTGGATGTAATTTATGACTGTGTCATATAATTTGAATACTGTTACCTTCCCCACTTTATTGCATAAAGGAGAGCAGTGATGCTATCCTCCTCTTCCACATAACTTCCATGTTCTGTTATTAATGGACATGCTATTCTTTTGAGTGTTATGTAACAAAACTAAGAGTATTCTCTGCAGAGTTTACTAATGAATTGCGCATACACTGTTCAGGAGTGCAGCACCTTTCATTAGTATGTTGTACTCAACTTACAATGTATCACTGTATCTCAATATAATATATTGCCCTTTAAAACACAGACATCCTTAACTGAAGAGGGATAACTTTTAGTTCAAATAGACAGTAGAGCAGTAGCAACAAGTCCTGGGTAATCACTAATGATGGCATGCCCTAGATTAATTTAAGGATAGGAAAGTAATATAAATTCTAAAAAGATATCAAAGTACTTCCACTAAAAAGTACTATAGTTTGATCGTTGTATCCAATATGATAGAAACCTTGAATAATTTTAAGCACATGCCAATGTATAAATGGTGAAAGTGAGAAATCACTAATTTAAATCTATTCCAAACTTATTTGTGTTTCAAGGTTTCAGACGTGCTCATAAGATCTTGGTACTCTGTCTGAAAGCTAAGGCTTTTCCTGAAGAAATTTAGTATTCTAACAAGACATTTGTCTTTGTTTAAGGTCAACCTTACAACTTTGAAGGGAGAACATGCTGACAATTTATGGAGCAAATGTCGTCAGACTACTCATAGAATAGGGAAAACTTACATTACCTGTCAAAGTTACACTGAGAAATGGCAGGAAAAGACACCCATACAGAGAATGTATCTATAATCTTTGTCATTTTTTCCTCTCTGCTGAATATGCCACTGGAAAGTTAGAAAGAATCTGATTACTTTCACGAACAGAGAATTAACAATGAAAAGTCTAACAAAGATGTATAGGTTACCATTTCAATTTATTTGAAAAAATATCCACAATGTCAAGATATACACCTGCATCAACTTCAATGATTAATCAAATAACCCAATTTGAAAAAATATATGCTGAAGCACATCTTAGGTTCAGTCCAAGGAAGGATATTATAAATGCTTGAATTACTGTAAATTATTAATAACTCATTTGATGTAATTAAATAGGGTAATCTATTTAAAATTGAATGGACTTCTTTGAATATTAGCAATTTTATTTTTTTGTTACTGGAGGTATCCTCTTAGTACTTGAGGTGCTAACAGAAATCCTGGGTGACTGTCACGAGGTATGAAGTGTGAAGTATTCCTTCATTGAGTTTGATTTTGAACTAGTTTGCCTGTTCAATCTTTTCCTACTCTGAGAATTACAGTTTTAGTGAGAGCTCAATAATCTCGACTACCTGTGAGAATTGATAAGATACTATTTTCTGAATGCATTTAAAGAGTAAACATACAATGAGAGTGTGTATCTGTGTATAAATACATATGTAGCCATGTTATCATGGCATTAATGTTTATAGAATTAAGTGCAATTTTTATGCACCAATGGATAGTAAAGAAAGGATGTGTGCATATAATTTTGTTCACTTGTAGAAAATCAAGAACTGATTGCATATGAATCAAAAAGTGTTTGAATTAGATGAATTCTTATAAAGCATCTCGTTTAATGCATAATGTTTTCATGAAGAAAATGGTATACAGAAGGCGTGTACCACATTCAAGTCTTCCCCTGGGAAGAGGTTAAAGACTCTATTACTACTCTTTTCCTTTGTCAATAGGATTTTCCTAATGTTTCCATACGTATTTGTTGTACTCTCAATCAAGTCTGCATTTCAAAATTTTGAATGAGTAGATGTTTATTAAAAGCTATATTTTCCCTTGAAAATGTTACATGCTGTTTACATTAAATATGCTTTTATTTTGATGAAATGTGAGAAGAGGTGATGGATAATAAATAAGAAGGATTATTACTCAAAAGGTTTAGAATTAGAAAACCAATAATCAAGTAATAGTCTTGAGCTACTTTGAAGTCAGACGCTTAAGAAGCAGACTCGCAGTGATGCATTCAGCAGCTTTGCAGGAATTAAAACCATTCAGTGGTTGTATGACATGGGAGAAATTTTAACATCCATTAAAATTCTTAACACCACGCAAAGTCCTAATAGACACTGCAGTAATGGCACAATGGATCACATGCCTCTAAAGCAAAAGATGGGAAAGGAGAACTCGGAGCCCCAAGTGATGTTCAAATGTTTAAACGTGAAGTTGGGAAGGTTGCCAGATTAAACATAAACAGAATGTCTACCTTCTACTGCCTGCTTACACCGTGCAAGGTTAGCTATCTATCTAATACGTATGTATCTAATAAGGCTTAATGAAAACCTATTGAAAGTCATTATAGTGGAAAGTGACATTTTAAGGTTGTATTGGTTTGGAACTGACTCAACCATTTTGTCCCGTCTGTGGCTTATCTGGATCACACGCTGTCTTTGACTTCAATGTATTATAGAAGTCCTGATGATGTCTTAACTCTCACCATTCAGGAAAAATTCCTTTCAAACATTTAAAATGTTTTGCAGAGGAACCCCTGCTCTGGTGTATTGGCATAAAAGAAGTAACGCCATAACACACATACAACATAAATTACCAGAGGCAGGTATATAAACGATTGTCAAATCAGAATCAGAATAAAGACGGAAAGCTGTGTAACAAATGCAAACTGGTTGAAACTAGATTGAATCTTTTTTTTTTTTTTTTTCTTTGAGACAGAGTCTTACTTTGTCACACTGGCTAGATTCCCATGGTGTTACAGCACAACAACCTCAAACTCTTGGGCTTAAGTGATCCTCTTGCCTCAGCCTCCCAGGTAGCTGGGACTATAGGAACCTGCCACAACTCTGGCCAGATTTTCTATTTTAGTTACAGATAGGTCTTGCTGTTGCTCAGGCTGGTCTCCAACTCCTGAACTCAAACAATCCAGCCTAGACCTCCCAAGGTGCTACATGAAAACCACTCACCTTGGCTACTAGATTAAAATCTACACGTGGAAAGTAAAGGGCAAGAAACCTATGTTTAAAGGAATAGAACACAAAGTTATTCTGGAGGAATAATTCCGATATATTTGTGTACCTTTTACAACAGTAATTCATTGCCCAGGAATTAGAGTACAGAGGTTTTCCAAAGGTTCCAGTGACACAGAGCTTGCCCACAGGAATATGGTTGCCAGGGCATCATTAATGAGTCAAGGCTGTTGTGAAAAGGGTCAAGGCTGAGGGGCGCCTGCGGCATGCCACTTCAAATTCCCTGGTTAGTTGCTGCTGTGGTAAGAACTTCCATGAATATTTTAACCAAGTTTGCAGAAGTGCAACCTTATCTTGGGCCTTTACTCTGGGCATCTCAGGCTTTTTCTGAAATGACCCTGAGCAGCTGGGAAACTGCTGAGTGTTCACAGCCTGTGTAATTTAGATGTGGGCACTTTTAGTCTATGGAGACAACCTTGGCCAATGGAGAATGGAAATCAATAAACAACCAACCAAACAAAAAAAAAAAAGATAAGACCCTCTTTTGTAGAATAGGTGGATAATTTATTCCTTAGTTGATCACAATGATGGCCGGTATGAAAAACAATCACCCTTCTTTCCCTTATAATGTCCTTGTTCCTCCTCCTCACCCCCTGATGTCACTTCACAAATCAATTATATCAGCCTGTGACTCTTCTTTTCCTCAGCATATAATTTGTGGAATCCTGGTCTAAAGCGGCGAGTCTATTTGCTCCCTCAACTCCCGGAGTGGTTAGTAGGTGTTCATTTAACTGGATCTTCCTTCCCAAAAATTTACTGGTAAAATCAGACTGAAGTGCTCACCCCAGTACGTTGGGCAGTAATATAATTCTTACAGTGTACCATGACATGAAAATGTTCAAAGGTTTAGATAAATTTTACCATAAGATGACTTGCTATTATTCATACAACTAATAATTTACAAAGATCTAGCCAGAAAAATTGATATAATTTCATTTCTAAAAACAAAACGTTCTTGGTTATTACTCTATCCAATTCAATTACTAATTTAGAGGGTGAAATAGATAACAGAATAAGACAAAAGAAAATTTATTGTCTAAGGAGTATAATGATAAGGCATGAACATGAATAAAGAAATAAACCACAACATAACAATGAAATATTTTGGAGTTTAGCTGAAAAGTGATTTGTTGTTACCTAATCTTTACCATATAGAAAATAGGCAATGATATCTCGACACTTAGGCAGTGATTTTTGCATTGCATTTTAGGTACGAAAATGAAAACATTCATTACTGTTCTGGGAAAAGAGCTAAACCATGTGAACTACCCTGCTGTCACTTTCCCCATGAATTCTTAAAGGCTTGAAAAGATGACTCTCAAATACTCTACAAGTACTACTGACATTTCTTTAAATGATATCTTCTTGTGATATACATGGTGTTCTATGAAACTTGCCCTCCAGTGTTCAAGGTGTAGGATAATACTTTAAAATTTATTTATTTTTTCATTAAAAAAAGGGCCATTTTTTCCCCATGTCAGAATGGAAAACCACTAAACAGGAGAGTGATTAAGGGGATAGAACCATGTGGTACCGTATCAGCAGTTAACAGTTTTCACAGAGAGACAGACAGTAAATAATTTAAGCTTTTTAAGCTATACATATTCTTTGGCAACTACTCAGCTTTGATGTTGTATATGAAAGCAACCTTAAAGACCACATAAGCAAATGAGTATTCCTGTGTTCCACTAAACTTTATGTAGGGACACTGAAGTTTGAATTTCATGTAATTTTCATGTGTCACAAAATATTATTCTTTGTTTAACTTTTTTTTTTTTTTGCAGTTTTTGTGGCCAGGGCCAGGTTTGAACCCACCACCTGTGGTATATGGGGCCAGTGTCCTACTTCTTTGAGCCATAGGCGCCACCTGTTTAACTTTTTTTCAACCACTTAAAAACATAAAAGCCATTCTTAGCTCAGGAGCCATGCAAAAATTAGAAGCAGATTGCACCTGGCCTGTAGGTCACAGGTTGCTGCTCCCTGTGCAGTATGCATATCAGATGAAACAGAGAGGGCTAACAGTCTGGGCATAGCGCTGTGTTTTGCTCACCTATTTCTTGTGAGTTCCAATTAACAATTCCTAATATAACAAAATGCATAGTAATGTGCTGAATAAAGAGAATGAAGAAAAATGGGACAAAAAGCAATTACTAAACTACAAAAGAAAGTATTAGGTACAAATGTCAGCAATTAGTAAAAATCAAACTGCTTAAGATAGTTGTCACACTTGCAGAGTTTTTAAATCAAAGAGGTGATATACTTCAACTTGTCTAATATATTATCTTTAAGGTGGCTTTTGGACATCAAAATATGGCCATATTTTACATTATTTTTAAGTTATGATTCTGAGATAAGAACATTTTAAAATATAGAACATTTCAATTTACAAGTAATATAAGTCAAAACATTCTCTTCTTTTTGCATTTTTCCATTTTTCTCCATTATGCCTAATTGTTTTCATTTTTACCTATTTCATTCATCATATTCTCTTACTTTTCTTTGAACAAAGTGACCAAAACCAGTTACAATATTCTGTATCTTAGTACAGAGGAAAAAAAATATTAACTGAGTTTTATGTTTAATTGTCATCTAATTTCATTATTTTGTTTTCTTTTTTTTTTTTTTTTTTTTTTATGAGAACTAAATTTATTCAAAGTAAAAACTCAACGAGTGGGTAGTGTGGCAGGCACCTGTAATCCCAGCTACTTGGGAGGCTGAGGTAGGAGGATTGCTAAAGCCCAAGAGTTTGAGGTTGCTGTTAGGTAATTGCCTCAGAGAAAGCCCCTCCCCCAGAAAGCCTCTTCCTGACTGATTATTTTGTTTTCTATTGAATTTTTTTCTCAGAAACATTTCTTGCTTTATGTGCTGCAGAAATTTAATCTCAAACTGTCCACTATATTTATTTCTATCCCATTTTATTCAGCCTCAATTTTTGCAACATTTAATCTTCTTAAATTTTTAAATTTCTTTCTCTTTTTGTTATCGTATTTTTTGATAACTACAAGCATGGTAACCAGTATGAAATAATGTATAATATTCAGCTGCTTGGTTAATTTCTTTTATTTTCTTTCTCAATTTAAATTCATTTCGAAGAGTCACTGCCTAGACTTGAAGAAAATCTAATATCTCCTTCTTTAACACCTGATCCACCCCATTTCCAATTTCTAAAATAATTTGTTATCCATTTTCAAATAACCTTCACGTACTAAAAGGTGTCCGCTCGGTTCCACATCCAAGCAGCGAGATCTCTGTTTCTGTTTGTTTGTTTGCTTGTTTGTTTGGTTTTTGAGACAGAGCTTCACTTGGTCACCCTTGGTAGAGTTCTGTGGCCTCTTAGGTCTTAGGTCACAACAACCTCAAACTTTTGGGTTCAAGTGATTCTCTTGCCTCAGCCTCCCAAGTAGCTGGACTACAGGCACCTGCTACCACTCCATCCTCCGGTGGTGACTCCCTTCACCACTGGATCAGAATGTCTCCTTAATTCTGAGGAGGAATTTCCTAGATTTCAGGTCTTTTAAATGCATGATCCTCCCAAGTTCTTTGGCACCACTGAAGTGTGTGTTTAGCTGTTGAAATTGTCACTGTTATCATATGCTTGATTATCTAACCCAGGGATGAAGAACCTTTCTCTTTTTATTTTATATTTTAATTTTAATTTATTTATTTTTGCAGTTTTTGGCTGGGGCTTGAACCACCTCCAATATATGAGGCTGGCACCCTACTCCTTGAGCCATAAGCACTGCCCTTTATTTATTTATTTTTTTGGAGACAGCATCTCACTCTGTTGCCCTTGGCAGAGTGCTGTGGCTTCACAGCTCACAGCAACCTCAAACTCCTGGGCTCAAGAAATTCTCTTGCCTTCACCTCCCAAGTTGGACTACAGGTGCCGGCCCCAATGCTCGGCTATTTTTAGAGATGAGGTATCATCCATATACATTTAATAAAGATGTAGGATGTTTTATTCTAATTATATGACTTACCTCAAAGTACACTTGCTTAAATATGTCTGTCAAATACATTATTAAAGTATTTATGTATAGATTTTTTACTCCAGGTTTATAACTTTTGTTGAGATGTATGAAAAACAGAAATATGTACATAAACATGCAGTCCGATGTGTTCTCCCCAAATGTAGGTATCTGTGTAAGCAGCACGCACATTAAGTAAAAACAATTTATCTACATCTTGGAAGAGATTTCATACCCTCTTCCACTCGACCCCCCTTCCACAGCAGGAGACATTTGCTGTTATCCTTCCTCCCCCATAGATTAGTTTTGGCTATTTTATATTTATGTTATTAGAATTATGAATTTGATTCTTCTATGTTTGTCTTCTGTTACTCTGTTTTATGTTCCTGAATTCCATTCCTATTATCTCATGTAGTTGTATATAATCTGTGTTCATTGCTGCAGAGAGTTTCACTTTATCAAGATACTATATTTATCCACTTTTTTGGTGATAGCACATGATGTGTATATAAATAAACATATATATTTTTTTCATAAGTTCCCACTAATAACTTTAAATTCTAATCTAACACCATGCTATTCATTCTGGGTTTCCTCTTTTCATATTTGTAATCTGTTCCTCTAACATTAACAAATTTGTCTAGCACTTTTCTCTCTACATTGCCTTCTTTCTCAGTCTCTTATATGTAACTGATATCCTGATACATACAGCTGTCATCCTATTTCACTTCCTTCCTCACGTGGGCTCGTGCCTTACAGGCCTTCCTTTTTGCTTGTCTGTTTAGTGGCTTTTGATGACATTATTAAAGAAAGAGGAAAGAAAATAAAACAGGATAAATCATATTTCTTTGAGCAAATTTCAGAAGACAAATCTAATTTTACTTTAAGACACAAGCAATGAGAGAAGAAAAATCACCAAAAGAGAAAGAGATTAATGCAAGCTATTTCCATTTCATAAAGAGGAGATCTTTCTTACTTTTAAGAAGTTAAAAAAACAATAACAAAAAGCCTTTTTCAGGCAGACCATGTTGATTTCTTTAATAAGATTCTAAAATAGAAGTTGAAAAATTGAAATCTATATGTAGTTTATTATATTCTTGTGACCTCAGCTGGAGATAATCACTAAGCATCTAGCTTGCAAGACTGCATGCACCTTTTTAAAACATCGTGCTTTATTTGATTTCAACAATCATCTTAGCCACTATTATTAGAAAATTAAGTTATTATTTTTTAAATTAAATTAAGCATTGAGTAGGGCATTAACTGAATCAACTTTTTTTTCTGCTGAAGTCTTGCATGGAATGCAATTATTAGTTAGGTTGATGTTAGCTACACAACCAATTGACCCTAAAGTGTATCATGGTTCAAACGTATTTTTTTCTTACATATTTTTTTCATGATGAGTTTCCCTAGTCAGCAGAGGATTTCTGCTTACCATAATCACTTAGACTGACAGAGATTTTCCAGCATTAAAATACAGCTTCTAAGGTCACCATGAGATTCTTCATTGAATTTGCCAGAAGGTGAAGAGTTGGAGGCCTTGTGGGAGGCATCTATGGGGCAGACTCAGATGCAACTCATCTTATTTCTTCTGCTCTTGTTCCATTGTCTAATGCTCTGCCACAGAAGCCACAGGTAATATCAAAGAAAGGTAGGAAATATGATGTTGCATTGTGCCCAGGAAAAAAAAAAAACGGATCTGGTGAATAGCGCTCAATAGTTGTGGTAGCCATATATTAAGCATGTAAGAAGTAGACCTACTCTGGTTGAAGTATGAAAGTGAGCCAGGACAACTTAGGAGATATTTTGTCAGCTTTTTTTTAAATGTAAATAAAATGATAACAAATAACCTTCTTCAAACTCCAGGTTTTTTTAGAATACTATTTGGAAATTGTTGCATTAAAAATGTGCACATATACTTGGCAATACCATTCTGGAAACTACTACAGAAACTAAAACATAATTTGAAAACAAATTCTATTACAAATGTATGCATTAATTCAGCAATCACATTTCTGAGATGCCACACTATAGAAATAACAGCATATTTTTGAAACTAGAGCACTTAACATGTATACCCTGTCTCAGCAATTCAGTTTCAGTTTATGAATCTACACCAAAAAATAAAAGAACGTCATGCTGGAAAACTCTGTTTTCAGTAATGTATTCTTCAGTATGTTTTTTAGATTATTACTTGTAGTAGCAAAGGCAGAAAAAAATAAAAATAAATAAAAACAGAGTTTAAAAGAAATAAAAATGCTTCAATGTGTAAGTATTAGGAGAGGAGCTCGAAATGAATATTTCAAGATCATGAAATATGACACAGCGGTTCCTTAGAACTAAATCTAGTAGGAGCATAGAAATTTCCACATTGTGTTTTCACAACAATATACTGAGAAAAGTAAGAGATTAATATTTGGCATTATAGATAATGTGAGCTAATATTTCTAACATGAGGGAAATTTACTCAAGGGATAAAAAGAAGCTGAAGCTCATTATAACATAGATTAATCAAATGAACTAGTATTCAAACTTTTATGACTGTCCCTGTGTATTAAATAAGGATTTTCTATTGTTAAATGAGAGAGAAGAAGTTAGGCTTCTTCTACAGTTTCTTTCACCCAGAAGCTGGTGACTATAATAATTAATTGTATCCCATCTTCCATTTATATCAAAATAGAGTAAGAATACTGTTTGGGTATCTTTTATAGAGTAAAACAAAGTATAGAGCAAAGAAAGGGTAAAAAAGTGTAACACATATGAACAAAATAGAAATTCATATACTTTTCATAACTCATTATTTTAACACAAATTAAAAATAAAAAGAAATCTTAGGTAAAAAATGAATAACAGATTTGAAACTTGACTAACTTTAAAAGGCCTGCAGTGTGAAGTCCTTGTAAACTGAATTAACATTTAACGTGTTGTATGTCCTTTCATATTATTGAAGACATAACCCCATAAAATTTAAGGAACATAATGAAGGATTAGTTTTAAGGAATAGACATACATAATGTATTGAATTAGCATGTATTTTTATATTTATAAATCATTTTTGTTCTATAAAATATTTCAAAAGATATTTGTAAATCACTGAAATATTTATTAAAATAATGAAGTTATCTCTCCTGGAAAACAAGGATGTTTCCAGTGGACGCAGTAGTCTAGCACTTCTTTCCCAATCTTTATGACAAATGTGTTTCTTTAGATTATTAGCCTTGAGACGGGTGGGATTAAGAATGAGAGCTGGCTTGATCCTGTACTTCCTATCCAGTAAATTAACTACTATTTGCAGTAGGACTATAAAATCAGAATATTTTAAGGTAGTAAATAAATCCATTAGGAAATGGAGTCCTCACAGGCGTTTCTTGTCATACCACAAATTGTCAGCATTAAGGTGTTTACTCTTTGAGAAATCTATATTCTAATAAAATAAACTTTGTCAGTTCCAGAATATGATCATGTGTAAATATATTATATGCATATATTTCACATATGACATATGTGTAATTATATATGGCATATATAATTTTAATTCATTATTCAATAGTACATAAACAATATTAAAAGTCAGATTTATAGCTTCAATATAAGGTACTCTGCCTCTGTGACTAGGAAACTTCTGCAAAACTGATGCTGTATATTAATAGCCTTTTCTCCTTATATCACATTTTCTACAATCTCTACTGTTTAGACTTAGGATTCTTATGGAAATTTAAAAATATATAAATTAAGGTCAGCATATTTGAGTGAGTTTATAGGAATACATTATTTTCATTTAGAGTAAATATATTTTTTAATTTCTCATTTTTAACATCTGATACAGTTAATAGTGATAGATACAGTCTACAGAAACAGATGCTCTTTGGAATCTTCATCAATTTTTAAGACTGTGAAGAAGTCCTGGATCTCAAAAACTTGAGAGCTGCTGGTGTAATGATGCAAATTATTTGGTACCTAGATGCTGTCATTCCATCACTACCACAGGTGTTAACAATTTCTTTCCCATTGCCTGTCCACAGTGAGAAGACTACTATAGCAATTCCAGGTATTACAAGCCGTCTGTGATGCAGCAAAGATGGCAGAAAGTTACTCCTCAGTACTTCCTTGTATAAGGGAGGCAAACCTCATTCATAAATTTCATCAGAATTTGTGTCATGTCCTACTTTCTTGGAAAATGTTAATACACATCTGAATTAATCACTCTAAAAAAGACGGACATCACTTCACATGGCTGAAACCAATTGTGACCCATCTCCAGGGAGAGAAGCAAGGTAAGCCACTAGCTAGAATCTACGGCCAATGGTGGGTGAACATTCAAAATAAATAGAGCCCCTGAGAACACAGAAGAACCTTAGCTTGAGAATGGGCTGTAACACAGTGACTATATCATTTGCATCTGTTGTGCTGAATTTATTTTCAAAGCTCAGGCTGATCGAAGGCACTATGATCATCTCACATGTGACTGTGATCATAGTCTTCATCCATTAAACATATTCAGAGAGTCTTGAAATGAAGGATTGACACCTTTATAATAGCATTTATAAGTTAGTTGAAGGTATTAAATTTGCCAGGCTAAGTGATTAAATGACTTTTTAAAAAGAAACTGGAATTTCTGAGGGGTCTGTCCTTAATGAATACTACAAGAAACTCTACTCT
>CAUYPK010041411.1:0-21839 GCA_963574355.1 Loris lydekkerianus
TTTTTTCAAGATCTTTAAAATATGACAATGGAGCTTTAATAGGAATTGCATTAAAATTATATATTGCTTTGGGCAGTATGGACATTTTAACAATGTTGATTCTTCCCAGCCATGAGCATGGTATGTTTTTCCATTTGTTAACATCTTCAGTTATTTCTTTTCTTAAAGTTTCATAGTTCTCTCTTGTAGAGATCTTTCATGTCCTTTATTAGGTATACTCCCAAATATTTCATCTTCTTTGGCACTACTGTGAAAGGAATAGAATCCTTGACTGTTTTTTTGGCTTGGTTATTGTTGGTATATATAAAGGCTACAGATTTATGGGTGTTGATTTTGTAGCCTGAGACATTGCTGTATTCCTTGATCACTTCTAAAGGTTTTGTGGTAGAATCCCTGTGCCTTGTGAAGCCACTTTGTCACTTTCCGGGACCCCTATAAAATGAATATTGGTTTTCTTCCAATTATCCCAGAGCTCTCTGAGAGAGTGATCTGTTTTTGCTCTCCATTTCTCTTCCTCTTTGAGAGTTTGGGAGTGTTCGAAAGCTTTGTCTTCAATGTCAGAAATCCTTTCTTCTGCTTGGTCCATTCTGTTACTGAGGGATTTTACTGTGTTTCTCAGATCTTTGAGGGCTGCAACTTCTTGTCTCAATGTGTCAAAATCTTTGGTCATTTTGTCTTTGAATTCATTGAATTCTTGAGATACCTTTTGGGTTACCGCTTAGAATTCTAATTCAATCTTATTTGCTATCCAGATTCTGAATTCAATTTCTGACATCTCAGCTATTTGTTTGTGTATGGGATCTTGTGCTGTGTCTGCACCATTGATCCTTGGGGGAGTTGATCTACTCTGATTATTCATATTGCCAGTTTTTCTGTTGATTTTGTCCCATGATTGTTTTTCACCATTGCTTCTGGCCGTCCTCAGAGTTGGGGAGGTGTCTCTCCAAGATTAGATCCCAGCGGGATCACTTTATTGTTGCTTTGTCTTTGTAGGGAGACACCCTGTATAGTTCCTCTGGGGCTGCTCCAGCCAGGGAGTTTTGGTTGTGGAAGCAGCTCTGGAGTGTGACACACCCGGATCCAGCAACAGGGCAGGAGGTGGTGTGCACGGTTCTGGGAGTGCCTGGTGCCCTGTGATTTTAGCACAGAGAGCCCAAGGCTCCAGCAGTCTCTGGCCAGGAGAAGGGCTCTGTGCAGAGGCAGGGAGGGCTCCGGAGGGCACGCGGCTACCAGGGTTGCTGGCCAGATGAACCAGCCAATGTGGAAGCGGGGAGGGTGGAGGAGGAAGGATGCAGGGTTGTGTGGCTCCTGCAGTTCCTGGTCAGGGCATGCAGAGGCCCGGTGGGCAGGGGTCGCAGGTCAGGGGTTGCAGCAGCGCAGCTCTTATGGAGGTCTGGGTGGCGCCACGCCCAGGAGTTTGAGGTTGCTATGAGCTGTGACACCCCGGCACTCTACCCAGGGCAACAGCCCAATGCTCCAGTGTGCCAAAACTAGTCTCACTCTGCCCCTGAGGGTTAAGGCTGTAAGGCAGCACAATCCCCACCTTTAGGCTGCTCAGTTACTAGGTTACTAGCTCCTGCCCCATCCTTGCTCTGCGATCCTGATGGCGGAGCGTGCTGGGGCAGTTCTCTCACAATGGCTCCCTACAGCTCACAGCCGAACACTATTAGCTCTGTCCGGCTCCGCGGCTCAGTCTGGGGCCCTAGAAAATGCCCAAAGTTCTCTGCACTTCTGCTCAAGCTCTCCCCAAGGCAGTTCAACTGAGTGCCAAGTCAAAAAACGCTGAAACAGTTCACAGGTAAGGCCTTTCCAGTTTGCAGTCTCACTAGTGCTTGTACTTAACAGCTGCCAGTGGGATTAGGTCGATCAAACACACGCAACCACTTGCCAGTTTTCCACTGTTTTTGTCCTTCTCTTGGGGTCCAGAAGTCCCTTGCTGACTCCCTGTATCCTTAAAGGTATGATTATAGGCAGATCCCACCAGCCAGAGATGCCTAGAGTCTTATCTCCCCAGACTCAACCGTGCCCAGTTGCAGGGAAGCTGTTCTGTCTTAGGTTTCTTATTCTTAGATCAGACATACGTTTGTTAAGGGTGTCTCTGCTATCCTCATACTATAGGTTCCTGTCCTATACACTGCCTCTTCTCTGTGACAGTGTTCAGAATGTATCTAAGAGCTCCACTTCAACAGAGCGCAGAAAATGAAAATGAAATGTTTTGAATTATATCCCACCCCTTGAGGTAACACACTTTCTGTCCACATCCAGTTTTTTTGCTATATGTTGCTTACAGACCTGAATTGTTCAAATAATTAATGTATTCCATAGAGAAAGATGAGAAGTTGAAGGAAACATTTTAATTTGACAAAGAATTTCAAGTTAGCAGTCTACGTTGATTAAACTCATCACATTTCTTTTATTCACAATGTGGGTCTTTATTGTTTCACTGTTTCTCCTAAACCTAGGAATTAGCTGAAACTACGAATTTAGGAGGCTGTGGTCCGGCGCCCAACTTTTCAAGACGGCCTGGTTTGTATATGTCTGTGTGTGTGTGTGGTATGTATGAAGGTGGGGTGAAGTGGGGAGAGAGGAGAAATTTCAGCTTAAAAAAATTTTTTTGTTGTTTTTTTGGAGACGGAGTCTCACTATGTCACCCCTGGGTAGAGTGTGGTGGCATTAAAGCTCACAGCAACCTCCATCTCTTGGGCTTAAGTGATTCTCTTGCCTCAGCCTTCTGAGTAGCTGGGACTACAGGCGTCCATCTCAATGCGGGCTATTTTTTTTTTTTTTGTAGTTGTCGTTTGGCAGGCCCAGGCTGGATTTGAACTTGCCAGCCCCACTGTATGTTGCTGGTGCCCTAACCACTGAGGTAGGGGCTCCAAGTCCTAACCGAATGTTCTTATACACTGGTATAAGAATCCTTTTCTCAGAATCCTTGGCCAGCATTTTTTGTCTTTTTAACAATAGCCACTCTAACTAGGGTAAGATTATATCTCATTGTGGTTTTGATGTGCATTTCCTTGATAATAATGATATTAAGCATATTCCTTCAGGGGTCCTCAAACTATGGCCCGCAGGCCACATGAGGCATTGTAATTGTATTTGTTCCCGTTTTGTTTTTTTACTTCAAAATAAGATATGTGAAACAAAAAAACAAAAAAACAAAAACAAAAACAAAATAAGATATGTGCAGTGTGCATAGGAATTTGTTCATAGTTTTTTTGTTTTTTTTAACTATAGTCCATCCCTCCAATGGTCCGAGGGACAGTGAACTGTCCCCCTGTTTAAAAAGTTTGAGGACCCCTGCGCTAGGCCATTTGTAAGTCTTCTTTTGAGAAATGTCTCTTCCTGTCCTTTGCTCACTCACTTTCTTTTTTTTTTTTTTTTCATTGTTAAATCATAGCTGTGTACATTAGTGCAATCAAGGGGTACAATGTGCTGGTTTCATATACAATCTGAAATATTCTCATCAAACTGTTCGATGTAGCCTTCATGGCATTTTCTTAGTTATTGTATGTAGACATTTGTATTCTGCCTTTAGTAAGTTTCGCCTGTACCCAGTCTAAGATGCACCATAGGTGTGGCCCCACCCATTACGCTCCCTCTACCCTAACCTCCCTCCTCCCTTCTCCTTCTTTGGCCCTTTCCTCATAGTCTTATGCAATATTGCCACTCACTTTTTAATGGCATTATTTTTTTTTTTACTATTGATGTTTCAGCTTTTCTTAAAAGCCAAGCCTCATTTTAATTATCAGTAATAAATGAAAGTAACCTGGAGTGAGGACACAGAGAAGCCTGCTGCGTTTGTTCCAGCGGATACCCTATCTGGAGGAAGAGAGAAAGCCTGTGCTGGCAGAGATACAAATATTAAATTTCTACCCTCTGATGATTCTTCAGCTTTCTCTGCTGACAGGTGCTCTCCTTGACACTAATCTGGAATCTTCTCACATGCAACTTGATTCCCAGCCATTTCTGCCCACCTTGTGCATCGGTCACTTAGTAATACAAAATGACTGGTGTCCCCACTAATCCCAGCTTTATGCCTGGACAGGTCAGCCACTTCATTCCTGGCCCTACAGACTGCCCCCTGCTCCTTCCATCAGATCTGGGCTCCTTCTCTTCTAAGTACGTTCTTCCTTCTGTCTTTTGTAGGTTATGTTTAGTGGGTAGATTCTCACTCAGGCTGACAGAGAAAATAAAATTCAAATAAATATATACCATTTATATATGGTTCTCTTTGGGAGGCAGGAGTAGGTAGGGAGTAGGTGGGTTCCTGTCTTCCAGGAAGGCAGTAGTCATCCTTTTCTCTCACAGTCATTGTTGACTGACTGATGCTATAGCCAGGAGGGGCAGAAAAATGAGTGCCATCCCATTTCAAGCCTAAGTAATATAGCTAACACTTATTCTAGAGAAGTTACAACCAAGGGTTGTTATGGGATGATTTATTCAGATTAGCCAATGCCAGGTGATATACTATAAATAGAAACCAGAAGGAATAAGCTTAGTAAGAAAAGAGGATAGGCAGAATTGCTGAGTATGGGCAGGATGCATGTTATTTCAGGCCTGGTGATGATTTTAATCTACAATGTTGTTCATTCTCAGTGTTCCAATAGAAGCCCATAGAACAGCCACAGGCTCATCTTAAAGCCCTTAGTTATGACTGCACAATACTATAATAGAGCATCAGCCAGGAATCAGAGAGTACCTGTCTAATAGTAAATTGTAATTCAGTTTTCTTCTTCAGTGTTGAACTTGGGTTTAGTTAGTGTAGTCTTTTGGAAACATAAATTGTATAATATTAACCCTCCTTAAAAATCACTGGAAGGACTCTCTTTGTGTTTAGAATGAAATCCTATTCCTTTCTGTGACCTTCAAGGCCCTATGGGACCTGGACCTGTCTCTGCGCCTTCACCGGGTAGCCTTGCTCTTTCCTGCTCACCACTCTCCAGCAAAACTGGCCTCCCAGGTGTTCTTCCAACAGCTAAGCATTCATTGTTCAGGATCATTGCATTTGCTCTTCTCCTTGCCTGGAACATGCTTTTCCAGAAACTTTTCTGGGTTTTCATTCTTAAATTCTCAGCTCAAATATTATCTTCTGTGAGAAGTTTCCCTTAATATAGGCCCCAGCCAGGGCTTTTTATTGCACCGTCATCTTCTGCAGAGTATTTATCTCCATCTTCAATTGTCTTATTACCAGACGTGGCCTTTCTACCCCAAAAGGTAAAAGCCCTGAGAGTAGGATCTTGATATCTATGAGAATTGGGCATGAAGATTTGTTGTTTGAATGCATGAGTGAATAAATGAATTGATGAATACTGCATAGTTGCAGATCTGTAGTTGAAATATAACCTCATAGCTGTTGAGGACTGCAGGGCCCTGAGGCTGGAGTATACTTACTTATCTCCTGATTCAGAGCCTGAAAACAGTTCTACTTAGGTTGACTCTGCCCTAAGGTGTTTTCCCCACCACTGAGAAGGCTCGATTCTAGACAACATATAGGTTCTATGTAAATTCGTGTTAGCCACAGTTGTTGAATCTAAATTTAAAATGTCAGAAAATATCTTTGTAAGCAATGAAAAAATAAAACTTGTAAGTACAAAGAAGATAATAGTGAAAAAAATTACAAAGCATGGACATAGCAATATAGTAGCTGTATTGGTGGTATTATTGTTTCCCCATTGTGATTGGTAGACTGTCCAGCTCTTCAGAGTAACCTGATATTAAACATTAACTCTGACATCTTCTCTAAGAGGGATGAGCAATGAAGGCTGTGCCTTTCCAGGTTGCCTGCTTAATTTCATTTAATAATGACTTGCATAGCATTACTAGGTGCCAGGTACTTTTCTAAATACTTGACAAACACCTTGACAGGTTGAGCTCTCTGGAAACAAGAGTTGAGACAGAGTTTGGGGTATGAGATGCTTATTAGGGATTAGCACGTTTGAAAGGGAAGGAGAGAAGACAGGGACAAGTTAAACTGCAGCTCAGACTCAGCAAAGGCTCAGCCAGTCTGGCAGAGTATTCCACGACAGGTCAGAATGACCAGGCCTTCACACGCACACCTGCCTCACTCAGTCATGAAGTGTGGGCTCCCCCTGGAAGGGCATGGCTTTCGGCAAGCCAGCTCTCTGCAGACACACTGGGGTTGCTGGGAGCTGGAGGTGTTTGTCTGCTGTCCGTAATCCTCATAGCTGAGCACCAAGTCTTTCCTTGAAGTGGGATGTGGGTAGTGCATTTCTGGGTCTAGTCAAATGTTAACATATTTGACCCTTGTGACAACCCTATGAGGTTGGTCCTTTTATTATTTCTATTTTACAGATGAGAAAACTGAGGCATGGAGAAATTAGGTAATTCCCTAAACTAGGTCAGATAGCAGAGCTGAGATTTGACCCAGGCAGTAGTGTGGCTCTAGAATTAGACCTCTTTTTTTCTTTTTTTTTTTTTTTTTCTTTCAGTTTTTTGGCCTGGGCTGGGCTTGAACCCACCACCTCTGGCATATGGGGCCGGCGCCTACTCCTTTGAGCCACAGGCGCCGCCCCTAGAATTAGACCTCTTAATTACTCAGCTATGGGGTCTTATTTCATAAGGAGGGTTGAGGACAGCCTAATAATAATAACAGTAGAGTACTGGCACTGCATTTTGACATTGTGAAATGCACTCACATTAATGCTTTTGTTTTGGATTTAATTCTTTGTAAAATGGGTGTTTGCTTAATCTGGCGCATTTATTAAGAAAAACTTCTAGAGGTGACAATGGGAGTTTGTCTAATGCATTAAAATATTAACTCTTGTCTGTAAAAGTCTAGGAATCAGACAAGAGGCTGAGGTGCAATAACTGGGCTTGAATTCCAGGACAAGATGGCATGTGTTGGGGTTCTTATGATGGCCTGGGAAGAGCAACGGCCCCCTTTGGAGTTTAGGGCATGAGAGCTTGTAGGTAGAAAAAAGTTTATAAAGTGTAGGGTGAGGAGGCCACTTCTCAGCTCTGCCTGCATAGAAGTGAAGTGTTAGCAGAGAAAAGGACCTGAGAGAAAGTAGGCAGCATTGTGAGGCAGAAAATAAAGGAAGATGTGAAGGGTTTTGTGGGAGTGAACAGCATGGGAGCTCTGTGAGGCAGTGCACTACTGTGTAGGAGCATAAGGGCAAAAGAGGGTGTCAGAGCTGGGGCCCTCGGCTGGGGGTGGGGTGCTGCTCAGGGTGGAAATGTATGAACTCAGACTGAAGAGAGGAGGCAAGAGGAAATCCAGTGGCTGTAGAACATTTCCCCATTCCCTTTGTGGGAATTATAGTCACATGTAATCTTTCAAAGATATTTTAAAATCGTTTCTTACACTATGGGATTAGACTTCTTGTCCTAAAGACTGGGCTTAGAGAAGGAAGAAATCTAAGGACAGCAAGTTTTATTTTGGATGATGCCAAATACACATTTCTCCCCAATTTACAATTCTATTTTTGTCTAGAAGAGTTCATGTAATAGGAGTCATTATCCTTAAGACTTTTAGCTCCAATAGGATTAACTGGTTTCACATTCTTTTTCTGGAATTTGGTGAAATCCCCTTACTGAGCCCAATATAAAAATTCTGTTTTAATCTTGTGTTACTTTTATTTGTATATAAAACATGGTCCAAAAGTTTGGAATGAAATCTTGTTAGTAAGTGCTCTTTGCAAAAATTGTAGGGCAGGGATAAAATTCAGCAACATGACATATAAACTTCCCAACAGACCCAATGTGTCCTCTGAGCCAAGGGGATTAAAGGATTCTACTTGGGATCTTAATGGTTATTCTTGTTACTGAACTGATTATGTCACCATGGTTGACCCTTATGTTAACTGGTTCTTTCCCTTGTGACATATTCTATCATATTCTCCTGTGGACATTTGAACATAATTTATTCACTTGCCCATTTTTATTACACATAAAACCATTTTAAAAACTTGCCTTATAGCCCACAGCATAACAATACTCTAAATGATTCATAAAGCAAAGTAAATACAAGGTGTTTAAAAAGTAATGTAAAGCAACTAAAAGAGAACTCATGATGCCAAATACAAATTTTGCTAGGCAGATACTCAAACTCACTTACCTCACTAAACTGAGTTGGGAGAATGTAAAAAGATATAGCATATCTGGAGCACAATGTATTTCTGATATCAGGAAAATGAGCATGGTTTCAGAGGAACCTAGCTGTTTCCTGGAGTAAGTAGTTTGCACTTGAGGTGGGAATAAATTACTTATTTCTGAACTCTAGCAGTTCATTGAAAAGATTTTCTGTAACCCAGCAGCTCTTATGAAGGCAGAAGCAGGAAGAAGTGTGGACAGTCGTAGGCTAGCCTCCACGTGGACAGCCATGGTGGAGGGAGGGGAGGAGTCTTGGAATCCCTGTATGCTCCTTCCTGGCCGTTTCATGATTCTGCACTAACTGCCTTTCTGCAGTCATTTCTCAGCTGGACGTAGTTAGTGGGACTCAGTGAAAATAAGGCCCAGACCAGGGAGCACAAAAAAATGTAGATCACATGGTAGTTCTATTTTTAGTTTTTTGAGAAACCTGCATGCTGTTTTTCATAATAGCTGTACTAACTTACATTCCCACCAACAGTGTGTAAGAGTTCCCTTTTCTCTGTACCCCTTCCTTTTTTTTGTCCTTTTGATGATAGTCATTCTAAGTGGGGCGAGATGATATTTCATTGTGGTTTTGATTTGCCTTTGTCTGAATGAAATATCATTCTATATTCCATAAATATACACAATTATTGTGTGTCAACTAAAACAAAAAGAAAAAAAGTGATTATTTCAGGATTTCGAGGTGCTTCTATTTAATCCTTGGACATTGCATTTAGAAGCTACCTCTGCTTCCTTGCCTTCCAGGCGCTCGCCACTGCGCCTGGCTGGGTTTTTCCATTTTTTTCACGAGTTGGGGTCTCACTCTCTCTCAGACAAGCCTCAAACTCCTGAGCTCAAGCAATCCTCCCGCCTCAGCCTCCCACAGTGCTGGGATTACAGGCGTGAGCCACCGCGCCTGGCCCTTGCCTTCCAATTCCAAGATTGCTTGTCTCTTCAAAGATCTGGATTCAGTATCAAAAGATGAACTGTTTCTTTTTTTTTTCAATTTTTTTTTATTGTTGCAGGGTTGGGTTTGAACTCACCACCCTGAGTATATGGGGCCAGCACACTACTCGCTGAGCCACAGGCACCACCCAGAAGATGAATTGTTTCACAGAGGCTATACTCACCAAAAAAAAAAAAAAAAAAGAAAGAAAACTTGTTTTTGTGAAAAGTTGAAGCATCTGACCACTCAGAGGTGAAATTGCTGGATAATAAGGTACACACGTCTAGTACATGTAGTTTTATAGATACTGCTAGGTTCCTGTCCACTGTGACTGGACCAGCTAAATGCAATTTCTGCTTCCATGTATGATGCATCTCTCCTCAGCTAAACCAACCACAGGACAAATACATCCTCCTTCTTTAAAAATCAGACACAAAACCACAATAGCCAAGTCACCAAAAAGTCAATCTCTAAATGATATTTGACCATCGGTAGGTCTAAAATGCATCCAATGGGTATTCAGTATGGACCCTTGTCCTGTGCCTCTTCCCTGCCATGCAACCCACACACATATTCTTCAGCCTGGTATTGTTCTAGAATTAACTGTACACTTCTTCCATGAGACAATATTCAAGCTACAAAAAGATAGCAAGGTCAATGAGGGCTGAAAGGGAAAATGAGCATGGTTCATAAAACCAAGAGATTTAATAAGATTAACAAGTATTGTTGAAAAGAGCCACCTGGATTGAGTCATGGGTGGGTAGTGGGGGAAGAGGGCTACGGGGTGGGATGGGAAGTTGTGGGGAGAAAGATCCTTGCTCAATTCCCTTGGCTTTGCTGTCACACCACAACCACACAAATGGGAAACTCTTGAAAGCCTTGCATGAAATTGCAATAAAGCTCTTTGGAAAATGATTGTATTTTAAATGATTATTTCTCTTGAACCTTTGTAGAAGGACTGAATCATTCTTTTTCACTGGCCCTGTTATTTGCTGTTAACCTTTCTTTTATCTGCCTGGTTAGGAAGGTTATATCTGAAGCTCATCCACGTTCTTAAGTTCAATTCATTTAATGCTTTACAGTAGACTCTTTTGCAGTAATTTCCACTGAAAAAACTATAGTGGATTCAGCAACAGCAAACTGAAGGAGACACTCCTTCCCCTTTTCAGGTTATGTGTAAATTCATGAATGAGTGGAACACACTAAATTGTAGACAAAACTTGTGACTCAAATGTCTACCATTATTTTCGTCTCTGTGCAAAAGAAGTTTTTCCAGATCAGTGCTTTTAGTTTTTATGACAACTGCAATTTTCAGAACACATCATGCTTTATGTTTTATATGCTTAAAGTTGGCTTTAAATGCTCAATAACTAGATGATCTCAGGAATATTGGGCAATCCCTCTGCAAGCAATTTGCTTAATTCTATATATAGAAGAAACTCCGAAAGATGTGCTATGTACATATGTGAATTATAATATAGGCAGGTAAACAAGCACACATATTTATGTAGATGCTTTCTTTGAGGGTTATATCCATGTAGAAGATATAAGTGCTCTGCCTGTCAACACTTTTTCATATTCATTCATTTTCCTTTTCTTCCTTACAAACAGGAAGAGGCAATTTGTCCCCTAAAAAATATTCTACAGACTTCCTTGCTGTTCAGGGTAGTCCTATAACATTGTTATGGTCAATGAGATTTACATCATTCAGGAAAGTGTTTTCCCCATAAATGGAGGCATGTGCCTTTTGCACTTTGTTCTTCCTCTTCCTTTCTTACTGGAACACTGGCACATAAGGAGGGTAGAAGTTATGTGCTAATTATGGCAGAGCAGAATCGTGGGACGACTTTGGTCTGTGATGGCCAATCTTGGAAAACTGACCTCTAGACTTCTTACATGAGTGACATAAACCACCTTTTATGCCTCTGTAGCAAGGTTTCTGTTTCATGCAACTGAAACACTGATACATGTTTCCTAATTTCCTGAGAGAAGGGTGCTTCCCTAGGAGCTTCTAAGCAAGAGTGGCTCAAATGTCCCAAGAAGTAAGTGCATTTAAGGTTTGAAGTAGACTAATTTTCAAACATCCAGAGGGTTTGCTTAACCTAAAGCAAAGAAGAAAGCTCTGGAATTCCTCTTACTCATTGCTTTCAGTGATCATCGTGACCCAAGAGGCAAGAAGATATTTGCCTGATGGCACAACTTGACAGATATTTTATGGAAGGTCACTTTATAAAGTCTGTTTGTGTATTCCTGGCCATATTTATTTCATAGGTTCTCTCCTCTCCACATTGTCTCAACAATCCAATCTTATAAATAAGTTTTTTTAGTAAATAAATAAGAACATCAGAAATAAAAAAGTTTCTTACTCTGCAACACCAAATAATCCAGATGGCGTAGTATGCATATGTCTGGGGGTGTGCAGGTGAAGGCATAGGCACATACATCGCTTATACCATTTTTTTAGCATATAGGGGAAACCCAGATTGTTTTTTAAAGTTAAGGTTCTAGTATAAATAATGCAACATTCATTTTACTTTGGTGGATAGAAAAGGGTCTGAGGATTGAAAGGACAAGAATTGAGAGTGGTGGATTGCTGTTGGATTACTGACAAATCCCTTTCTACCTCAATAGAAATAGAACAAGAAATGTTGGTAGAACAACAAATGATTTCATGTGAGCGAGTGAGATGTTTGGAACTCATTTGTGACAAGGCTGGAAAGGCAGATAGAGATCTAAAGATAGGGTGCCTTGGGTGCCAGGTTTGGGAATTTGATATTTATCCTGTGGGCTACCATTTCCCTAAGGTTTCCTCACATCTCCAGGGCAATGATGTGTTTCAACAGAGGAAGGTTCCCTGGTCAGATAAATTTGGGAACTACACATGCTATATCCCTCCCTCTTGAAAATTCACATTGTGTAATTGCATATTAAAGGCTGAGAAGTTCTGCATTAGAGGAACTTGTTAAACTTAATCTAGAATTCCTGCCTGGATAATACCCTTTAGCAGGTATTTGCTTTAGAGGATGTTGTGGGGAGTTATTGGAGATCTTGAAAAGAGTAATATTAGCAGATGTTTTACAAAGATTTATCTGAAAACAATATAAAACCTAGATTAAAATTTGAGGAGCATGTTTGAAATAAAAACCAGAGAGGTAAGGAAATGCAAGGTCAGGACTTCCTCAACCTGGCTTCACATCAGAATCATTTGGAGACTGTTGTACTTCTGAAGGTTCTGATTCAGTAGGCATTGGGGGGGGGGGGGGGAGAAAGAAGCTAATGTGGAGAATTTGAGTCCAAGCTAGTTTCTGAAGACTGTGATAGTCCAGTTGAAAGTTAATGATGCAGCTGGGATAGAAGGAGTGGGGATGAGGAGATGAGAAGGATACAATAGACAAAGTGAGGCAAGAATCACATGCCTTGGAAAGTGGTTGAACATGAGAGGAAATAAGAACAGGGAGATATTCAAGTGTTTTCCTGCCTGGGTTACTTAGGAGAATGATACAGTGTCACTGAGAGAAGTTAAAGATTAGGAGTCAAAACAGTATTTTGAGGGAATACTCTTAGACATATTTAAGCCAAAATGCCAAGCATTCATGCAAAAGAGAAGTAAGTGGATCTGGAAACAAACACAGAAAATATCCAGCACAGATATTTCGGCATTACAATATTTTAGAGTGACTGGTGATATGAAACTTTACAAATAGATGCAAGATAGGAATCTTCATTCAGGTTGAATGTTATTGAAAGCCATTGACCATGGTTTAGTCTTTAAATCAAAACAAAATATTATGTTAATGCTATTATTTGATATTGTTTAGGAATCTGGATAGAAGAATTTATTCCTTGCCTGAAGGAAGTTTTATTATGCCAAAATTTCAGAAGCAAATAGGAAAGGAGCATTTTAAATCTCAGAAGATAATAAGAAAGTGAAAGGATAAGCAAATGGGAGCAGTCCAGGAATGTTAACAAGGAAAGGAATTGTAGTGAGTCTATCCCAGACTTTCTGATTCAGGATGCTGAGGTGGATCCTAGAAGTTTGTGTTTGTAACAAGGACTCCAGACCATTTTGATGGAACTATGGACTGTTGTTTAGAATGATTGGAAAACACAAGCTTCAGAAAGAAGCTTCAACCTCCCAGATGTTAATGGAATCTCTCCAATGGAAATGCTAAACTTAAAGGTGATAGAACAACTCACTAGGAACAGGGATTTTCTTGTCTTAAAAGCCAATGTTTCAACCTATAATTATATATGACATCTAATAACAGTAACAGTTCTAATATTAAGTACTTCCTACAACGCAAGCCCTGTACTAAGTATTAAGCATTCATTATTTTACTGAATCCTTTTAACAACCTCTTGAGGTACTATTAGTATCCACATTTTACAGATAAGGAAATGTAGGCTTAAGGAGATTAAGCAAAATCAAGGGAACTTACCACTATGGTGTTCTTCAGGTCCTGAGTTTTCTAGCCTATCCCTTTTTCTCTTCACCTTTCAGAGTTTTTGTATGTTTTTTTGTTTTGGGGGTTTTTTTGTTCGTGGGTTTTTTTTGTTTGTTTTTTTGTTTTTTTGCAGTTTTTGGCCAGGGCTGGGTTTGAACCTGCCACCTCCAGCATATGGGGCTGGCGCCCTACTCCTTTGAGCCACAGGCGCTGCCCCGTATATTTGTTTTATATACAATATCCAAGTTTTTTAGTTGTAACAAGCAGGAGAAATAGCGAAAAGTCTGTTTATTTCATCTTCCTGGAGTAAGAAGTATTTTAAAACATTTAAAAAATAAGAAATATAGTCATATTTCATCACTTTTTAGTATGTTGCTGTAGCTCTCCAATCTTTGGATATGTTCATAAATATTTGTATATAGTTATAATCACAGCTTATAGCAGTATGCTGATGTAGTTAAGACCTTGGGCTTTGGAGACAAAGATATCTGCGTTCCAACTCCACAACTGACCAGCTATGTGACCTTGGGCAAAGACTTCTTTCTCCACCCAGCAGTATTGAGGTACCCCTCCTCTTCCTTGCTGGTGGGTATCAGTCAGGACCATTATTAGCAGTAACAAGACCATTCCCACCATCACGTCAGTGATGACAATGTGAGTAGTTAGAATTCCCATTCATGCCCAGCAATAACAAAGACCCTTCCTTTGGTTCAGTGGAGAACCTGAATTTCTACCTTTACCTACAAAGAATGAGGTGGTATTCCTCCCTTTTTCCTGAGAGCTGTATCAGAAAAAGTCAGCAGAACCAGGTTCAAATAAGATTTAGAGTTTTGTAATATGAACAAATCAGGGATTCAATGAAAATCATTCATCATACCAAGGATCAAGGAAGATTTCAAACTGAATCAAACAGGCAATTCATACATCAAGATGACAGTAATGTTAGAATTATCTGACAAAGATTTTAAGTAGCCATGATAAAAAGCAATAGCAGCAATTAGGAACAAATTGCTAGGAACAAATGAAATAAATAGAAAACATCAGCAAAGAAATAGTCTCAAAAAATAAATAGAAGCAGTAGAAGCATAAAAAGAAGAACTAAGTGCATTGAAAAATACAAAATGTAAACAAAAAACAGTGAACAGCAGACTGGAGGAGAGAGCAGAGTGAAGGAGACAGAGGAAATGATTAGTGACGTGAAACTGAAAACAACAGAAATTACTCAGTCTATACAACAAAAGGAAAAATAGATTGGAAGAAAAATAAATACAGTCTTCTAGAAAACTGTGGGACTAAAACAAAAGATGTAATAATTGTGTCATCAGAATCCTGAAAGAAAAGGGCAGAGCTAAAAAATACTTGAAAGAAATAATGGCTCAAAACTTTCTAAATTTTTAGAAAGAGATATAAGACTACAGATTTAAGAAGCTGTATGAACTCCAAAGAGAATGATACATCCAAAGACATTCACATAATTGCAATCATAATTAGGCTTCTGAAAATTAAATGTAGTACCCAACAAAAGGACCCCTAAAGGCCCCTAACAGTCTCAGCCTGAGTCCCCACACGTCTCCACCCACCCCCACTTGGGTTAATTCTGAGAACAGGTTTCAGAACAAGGAAGTTCCCTAAGTTCTCAAAAACTCCTGGCAACAGGTAACACAATGGTAGAACTTACCCCAACCCCCTAGCAATAGCTAAACAATGGTAGAAAGCTTACTCAAGCAAAATTTCCCAAGCCAAGTTTGTCCTCATGCCAGCTGCCATGATGCAACCCCCTGAGCCAACTCACTGTAACCCCACCATGTTGTAGCCCCCTGATTGTAATCCCGTCCCTGAGCTAACCGGCCACGTTCTGCTTCTGTTTTTTCTTGGCTTGCCACGTAGCACAAAAAAAGTATAAAAATCACCCTGCTCCTCTCTTCAGGGCCGTTTAACCTTTGGGCAGGGACCCGCCTGTGCAGGTGTAATAAATCACCATCTGATTTATACCTGAAGTGGGGTCTGAGTTTCTCTTCCAGGTGGCACATGAGTACAACATAAAGATTGAAAAAATCTTGAAGACAGCCAGAGAGAAACGTTTTGCCAAAAGGAAAAAGGCAATTAGATTGACAGCAGTCTTCCTATCAGAAATCATGGGGGCCAGAAGGAAGTGCTATAACATTTTTCAAGAACTGTGTCCAGCCAAAATATCTTTCAAGAGGGAAAGGAAAATTAAGATATACTCAGATGAAGAAAAACTAAGAGAATTTCACTAGCAGGCCTACCCTAAAACATTGGCTCGAGACAGTTCCTTCAATAGAGAGGAAACCATAAAAGAAAAAAACTTAGAATATCAGAAAGGAAAAAAGAGCAGTGTAAGTAAAAATATGGGAAAATACAGAAAATACAGTAGGCCTTACTTTCATTTTGAGTTTTCTAAATTATGTTTGATGGTTAAGACAAAAATGATAACACTGTATTATGTGGTTCTAAAATGTATGTATATTTATAACTATCATCTTGTAAATGTGGGAAGGTAAGATTTCTATAATTCACTTGAACTAGTAAAATAATGACACTAGTAGACTGTAATAAGTTATGTATACATAATGTAATACTTAGAGCAACCACTTTAAAAGTTATAAAAAAAGATATACTAAAAAAATAGATAAATAAAAATAGAATTCTAGAAAGTATTCAAGTATCCCCCAAAAGACAGAAAAAACAGAGAAATGAAAAACATTCGTATGCGAGCTTTCATACAAAATGTAGGGAAAAACAACAGAGCTGAAAAATAGATGAAGCAGAAACAGAGCTGAACAGAGCAATAGATAAATCTACAATTATCGTTGGAGAATTCAGCATCACTCTTTCATTTTTCTTTTTCTTTCTTTCTTTCTTTCTTTTTTTTTTTTCAGTTTTTGGCCAGGGCTGGGTTTGAACATGCCACCTCTGGTATATGGGGCTGGCGCCCTACTCCTTTGAGCCACAGGTGCCATCCACAACATCCCTCCTTCAACAATTGATACAACTACTAAACAGAAAATCATCAAGGACATAAAAGAATTCAATACTGCTGGCCCAGTGGCTCACAACTGTAATCCTAGCACTCTGGGAGGCCAAGGCAGGTGGATTGCTTGAGCTCAGAAGTTTGAGACCAGCCTGAGGAAGAGCAAGATCTTGTCTCTACTAAAAATAAAAACAAAAACAGAAAAACAAACAAACAAAACTGAGGTGGGAGGCTCACTTGAGCACAAATGTCTGAGGTTGCTGTGAACTATGATGATGCTATGGCACTTTTCCCAGGGCAACAGAATGAGACTCTGTCTCAAGAAAAAATAAAAAACCAAAGAAACAACACCATCAACCAACAGAATCTAGTCAATGTTTATAGCACACTATGCAAATACAGTAGAATGCACATTCTTTTCAAGTATATACAGATCATATGCCACCATTGTTCATATCCTGGGGCATAAAATAATCTCAATGAAGTTAAAATAATTAAATTATAGAGTGTGCTCTCTAAACACAATGGAATAAAATGAAAAATCAATAACAGAAAGGAAAATGTTTGAACACTTGGAAACTAAACAATGTACTTTTAATTAATACATGGGTCAAAGAGGAAGTCTCAAGGGGGAAAAAGGAATACACTGAACTCAATGAAAATGAAAATATAGCATATCAAAATTTGTGAGACATAGTTAAAGAAGTACTGGGAGAGAAATTTAACGTATATATTAGAAAGAGGAGGGCCAGGTGCGGCGACTCACTCTTGTAATCCTAGTACTCTGGGAGGCTGAGAGATGTGGATTCCTTGAGTTCAGGAGTTCGAGACCAGCCTGAGCAAGAGCGAGACCCTGTCTCTAAAAATAGCCAGGTGTTGTGGTGGGCACCTGTAGTCCCAGCTACTTGGGAGGCTGAGGCAAGAGGACCTCTTGAGTCCAAGAGTTTAAGGTTGCTGTGAGCTATGATGCCATCGCACTCTATGGAGGGCAATGAAGTGAAACTCTGTCTTAAAAAAAAAAAGGAAATTTTCACACACATAACCTAAGATTTTACTACCAGAATCTAGAAAAAGAAGAGGAAAAAAAAAAACAAAAACCCACAAAGGACACACAGGAATAAAATTGTAAGGTAAGAGCAGAGATCCATAATAAAAAGAGAAAGGCAATAGAAAAAAAAAAAATCAATGCAACCAAAGCTGTTTCTTTAAAAGGATCAATAAACTTGACAAGCCTCTATCATAAAGAAAAAAGAAAAAGAAGGTACACATTACCAATATCAGGAATGAAATGAGATATTACAGACCCTGGAGGCATCGAAAGGATAATGAGGGACTATGAACAACTCTATACACCTAAGTTTGACACCTGAAATAAAATGTGCTGATTCTTTGAAATAGTGCATACTATCACAACTCACCCAATATGAAATAGTTAATTTTAATAGCAGTATAACTTTAGGAAAAACAACAGGAGAAAATCTTCAGGATCTGAGATTAAATGTAGAGCTCTTAGACTTAAAAACTGATGAATTTAATCAAAATTGAAAAGTTTTGTTTTGGAGGATGAAAATTATGGAATGGGAGAAAATATTTGCAAACCATATAGCTGACAAGGGATTAATATCTAGAATATGTAAAGAACTCTTGAAACTCAACAGTAAAAATAAAAAGAAATCAATTATAAAGTAAGCAAAAGACATGATGGGACATTTCACCAGAGAAGACATACAAATGGCAAATAAGCACCTGAAAAGGTGTTCAGCATCCTAATCTTCTAGGGCAGCAGTTCTCAACCTGTGGGTCGTGACCCCTTTTTAGCAATGAAAATACATTGCGGCATTAGGAAGGTTGAGAACCACTGCTCTAGGGAAATGCAGATTAAAACCACAATGGGACAACACTGCACACCTATCAGAACAGCTAAAATAAAATAAAAAATGTCACTATCATCATATGCTGGTAGGATGTGAAGAAACAGGATTCCTCACATACAGCAAGTGGGAATGTCAGGTGGTACAGTCACTCTGGAAAACGGTTTGGCAATTTCTTTAAACATGCAACTGCCATACAACCCAGCAATTTTATCCTAGGCATTTAGCTCAAAGAAATCAAGACATATGTCCACACAAAAAACCTGTACATGAGTGTTTATAGCAGCTACAGTTTACATAAATGCACTTCAAGATTCATGGACTAATTCTCTTTTCGATCCAGTTGACACCATCTATCTAGAAATTCTGGAGCCAACACTTCTGCCTTTACAGACTGAAAGAGAAAAAAAAAACGTAGAGAATAAAATCAAGTGCTTGATTTGAAGGGTGATACTAAACCTTCCAGGGAAAAGTTTATATGAATATTATATAAACTCCAAGGAGTTTATATTGCTGCTCTTGTAATCACTGATCTGAACCTGCACACTATTGGGCATAATTCAGAATCCTTGCAAAATGAAGTGTTTGAAAGTTTAACAAATATTTATTGAACATCTACTCTGTGCAAGGCATTCAATTTCCATATGAAATTAACCTCTGTACCTAATGGTCATCTGCGTTTTGCAAATGAACAAAATTAGGTACAGAGAGGATTGGATTCTACTCTGTGCCAGGCACTTTGATGTTTGTTTTTATCTAATTTCGTTCTCATAGCTGGCCTTGGTCAGGTTTCCTACCTCCTGGTTTCTCAAGTTTTTGACCATCATTAAGAAGAGTGTAAGGGAATGATCTTAGATTGGGCCCCAAAATGAGAGCACTGAATCTCTGAAGAGCTCTTTGTTAAGATGGGTAAAGAAAGGAGGCATTGAAATGTTTCTTTATGATGCTCTTTTCTTCCCTTGCAGTCTGGATCCTTCCTTTAGTGGGCTTGCAATAGTAAGAATAAAAAGAGAAAAAAATATTAATACAAATACGGAATTCTTTTAAACTCTTTTTAAAAATACTGCATTAATATGAGGGGACACACAATTGGGTTGCATGGATTGCATTTGTAAGGTAAAGTTCAAGTTGTACTTGTTTCCTTCACCCAGGAAGTGTGCTATGTACCTGTGCATTGTTGTCTTGGGGTGGAACTTGCCAAAACCTCTCCCCCCTCTTCTTGAATTTAATTGCATTTTTCTCTCAAGTGAGAAGACCGTTGTTAATCAATCAGTTTCAATTTAGTATTGCACACATGTGAGGCTTAGTTTTCCATTTCTGGGATACTTCACTTAAGAGAGTGTTCTCCAAATCTATCCTGATTGTTACAAAAGACACAAAATTTCAAGAAAGTGTGGTAAAAACTCTTAGTGATATCAGCCTTGGGAAAGAATTTTTGAAGAAGACCTCAAAGGGAGTCACAACAGCAAAAATAAATAAATGGGACCTGATCACGTTTTAAACACTTCTAAATTAAGCTTTTGCTAGTCATAAGAATTCTATGGACACTGGTACATGGAGTTTACGCCACAGCAAAGAGAGCAGAGTCATGAGAGAGGGATGCCATCATACCTACCTCTCTGCCCTAAGGAGACTGCCCAGGGGTCTCCTATACTGTAGAAGAAAGAACTAGGGGAGCTTGCTCTGAGGAGGTCCCGCTAACTCCAGGGCCGTCCCACAGCAGCTGAGTGAGAACACCACTTGTGCCCCAGGCAGAGGAGCCACATGGCAGTTCTCTTTCCGCTAACCACAGAAAAGACACCTTCCTACATGTGGTAGCTTTGCTGGGCCTGTCCACATCAGCCCTAACAGATTCCTCCAACCTTTAGCCCAAGACACTTGTTAGTCCCTCCACAAGTCAGGGTCCTTGCTGCAAGCCAGGAAGGGTGACATGGAAGGGAAGACCCAGCAGAGCAACCTAGGTGGAGCTGGACCATGGGCATAGGTGCAGAAGTGGACAGAGCTCCCAGTGGGCAGAGCGGCGTCTCTATGGATGATGGCTAATCTGACTTGAAGCAGTCTGAGGCCCTGAGGGATGAGGATGAGGAGGAGTCAGCCCAAGATGCAAAAGCTCTCTCACTTGAGAGCATGAGGACATGCTCCGTCAGGCTCAGGGGTGTCTGGGAAGGGGGGGAAGTCTGTCACTTAGAGAGGTGATTAATGAAATGGCAAGTGACCAGCTGACTCCTGGGCAATAAGGGACCCATGGGTTTGCTTTCCTGAGGAGTCTGAGGAATCCTGGGGAGAATATTCAAAAGGCCAGGTCCCTGGAGACTATGGTTGGAGGACTCAGGCTGTTTTGGGGGCACTGAAAGGAAGGGTGACCTCTGAGTAGGGAATGTGAAGGGAGCCTGGGTGACAAGAGAGGCTTGGTTGTATCCACATTCCCTGGCCTTGCTCTGACCCTCAGCCACTACAAAACCTCACCCTGAGCTTGGTATCCGCAGCACAGTGGTTACAGCTCTGGCCACGTATGCTGAGGCTGGTGGGTGCGAACCTGGCCCGAGCCAGCTAAAACAGCAATGAAAACTGCAACAAAAAAACAGCCGGGCATTGTGGGGGGTGCCTGTAGTCCCAGCTACTTGGGAGGCTAAAGCAAGACAATTGCTTAAGCCCAAGAGTTAGAGATTGCTGTGAGCTGTGACACCAGAGCACTCTACCAAGGGTGACAGAGTGACACTCTGTCTCGAATAAACAAAACAACAAACTTCACTGTGTTGTTGGGTTTTAAGGCAGCTGCCTGCTTCCCATAATGTTGGGATTTCAGGCGGCTGCATAGGTCCTCAGTTCTTGGAGTACTACTGGTCTAAAAGTGACCGGACCCCCCAAAGAAAGGCAAACATGAAACAAAGATAGGTTGGAGTGGATTAGAGATGGCGGCTGAGTAACAACTTCCCTGTAACTGGGCTTGGCGAATCTGGGGAGACAAGACTCCAGACATCTCTGGCCGGTGGGATCTGCCTATGATCATCCCTTTGAGGATACAGGGAGCCAGCAAGGGACTTTTGGACCCCAGGAGGAAGACAAAAACAGTGGAAAACTGGCAAGTGGCTGCGTGTGTTCGATCAACCTAATCACGCCGGCAACCGTGAGTATAAGCAGCAGTGAGACTGCAAACCGGAAAGGCCTTACCTGTGAACTTTTTTGGTGTTCTTGGACTTGGCACTCAGTTGAGCTGCATTGGGGAGAGCTTGAGCAAAAGTGTGGAGAACTTTGGGCATTGTCTGGGACTCCAAAAGGAGCCACTGAGCTGGGCTAATTGAAAGCCATTGTGTGGAAAAACTGCTCCGGCAAGCATTGCCCTCATGGTCCCAGAGCAAGGATCGGGTGGGACAAAGTAACCTAGTGACTGAGCAGCTTAAAGGCGGGGACAGAACTGCCTCACAGCCCTAATCCTAAGGGGCAGAGTGAGACAGTTTTGGAACACTGGAGCCTTGGGCTGTTGCCTT
>CAUYPK010041412.1:0-10627 GCA_963574355.1 Loris lydekkerianus
ATATTCATTAAGGATTTTTTGAATTTCTGAGGAGTCTGTTGTTATTTCGTCTTTGTCATTTCTGATTGATGAGATTAGAGAGTTTACTCTTTTTTCCTGATTAGGTTAACCAAAGGTTTATCTATTTTATTGACCTTTTCAAAAAACCAGCTTTTTTATCTATTGATCTGTTGTATAATTCTTTTGTTTTCAATTTCATTTAATTCTGCCCTAAGTTTGGTTATTTCTTTTATTCTAATGTGTTTGGGGTTGGAATGTTCTTCCTTTTCTAGTTGCTTGAGATGTCCCATTAAGTTGTTAACTTCCTCTCTTTTCCTTTTCTTGAAGAGGGCTTGCAGTGCTATAAATTTCCCTCTTAGGACTGCCTTTGCGGTATACTAGAGGTTCTGATAATTCGTGTCTTTATTGTTGTTTTGTTTCAAAAATTTGGTGGTTTCCTTCTTAATCTCATTCATGACCCAGCTATCATTCAGCATAAGGTTCTTTAACTTCAATGTTTTTGTATGAGTATGCAGATTCCTGTTGTTACTGAGTTCAACTTTTATTCCATGGTGGTCTGAGAAGATGCAAGGAACAATTTCTATTCCTTTAAATTTACTGAGGTTAGACTTGTGACCTAAGATGTGATCGATTTTGGAGTATGTTCCATGGGCTGATGAGAAGTATGTGTATTCAGTTTTGTAGGGGTGAAATGTTCTGTGGATGTTTGCTAAATCCAAATGTTGGATGGTTAGGTTTAAATCTAAAATTTATTTGCTCAGCTTCTTATTGGAGGATCTATCCAACATTGCTAAAGGAGTGTCGAAATGTCTGACTATTTATGGAGCTGTAGGAAATCACGATGCTCATGTCTGTTAGAGTTTCTCTTATAAATTGAGGTGCATTCTGGTTTGGTGCATAAATATTAATAATTGAAATCTCATCATGTTGAGTATTACCATTAACAAATATGAAGTGACCATTCTTATCCATCTTGACTTTGTTGGTTTAAAGCCTATTGTGTCTGCAAATAGAATTGCAACACCTGCTTTCTCCTGATTACCATTTGCCTGAAATATGGATGACCATCCTTTCACCCTGAGTCTATATTTATCTTTTAAGGTAAGATGTGATTCTTGTATGCAGCAAATATCTTGTATCCAGTCAGCCAACCTGTTCCTCTTTAGAGGACAGTTTAAGCCCATTCACATTAATGGAGAATATTGATAAGTCTGGTAAAATTTTGGGTGTCAAGTTTTGCGAAAGTCCAGTGGACATTTTTAATCCTTCCCTGCTGTGGAAGTTGGAGTTTGATCAAAAGTTTCTGAGTGAGTTTACTTTTGTGGTAGAGGATTGGGCTGGTCATTATGGAGGATCGGTGTGAGAATATCCTGAAGAGCTGGTTTGGTTATGGCAAATTTTTTCAACTTATGAATGTCATTGAAGTTTTTAATTTCTCCATTATAAATGAAATTCAGTTTTGCTGGATACGGGATCCGGGGTTGGAAGTTATATTGTTTTAGGAGATTAAAAGTCAATGATCACCCTCTTCTGGCTTTAAAAGTTTCAGCAGAGAGATCTGCAGTCATTCTAACATTCTTCCCTTTGTAGGTAATGGATTTGTTACATCTGGCTGCTTTCAGAATTTTCTCCATCATATTAACTTTGGTGAAGTTAATTATGACATGCTTGGGGGATGTCTTATTCAGGTTTAGTTGTGCTGGGGTTCTGAAACTGTCTGCTATCTGAATTTCAGAATCTCTTGGCATGTCTGGAAAATTCTTATTTATAATTTCATGGAGAAGGGCCACTGTGCCTTGCGAAGCCACTTCATCACTTTCAGATATTCCAATGAGGTGGATATTAGCCTTCTTCCAGTTATCCTAGAGCTCTCTGAGAGAATGATCCATTTTTGCTCTCCATTTCTCTTCCTCTATGAGTGTTTGGGAATGTTCAAATGCTTTGTCTTCAATGTCATAAATCCTTTCTTCTGCTTGCTCCACTCTGTTATGGAGGGATTCTACTATATTTTTCAGGTCTTTGAGGGCTGCAAATTCTTGCTTCAGTATGTCAAAATCTTTGGTGGATTTGTCTTTAAATTTGTTGAATTCTTGAGACAACTTTTGAATTTCTCCTTGAATTTCTAATTCTGACTTTTGAATTGCTCCTTGAATTTCTAATTCCAAATTTTCCTTCATTCTATTAATCTTGTTTGCAATCCAAATTCTGAATTTGATTTCTGATATCTCGGCCAGCTGTTTATGAATGGGATCTTCAGTTACATCTGCCATATCTTTCCTTGGGGGGATTGATCTACTCTGGTTATTCATGTTACCAGAGATTTTCCGCTGATTCTGCCTCATGATTATTTTACACCATTTGACTTTTCCTCTGGAGCTTTGTTGAGACCCTGTACAGTGCTACGGCCTGAGAAACTGGGGACCTGTTTGGTGTGGTGAGGCTAAGTGGCTCTGTCTTGTTTTCAGCAGGTCTCTGTCCGACCCAGTTACTCTGGGTTGAAGTGTCAGCTGTGGAGACATACCAGCAATTAAGTCACTTGCCCCCCTCAGGTAACAATTGGAAAAGGAAAATCAAACCTTCCTACAATCACACACCCAGGGCACCACTTGGATAGCCCTGGGGTGATTGGCTCAGTTCAAAATGTCCAAATCAGTTATTTCAGTCTGCACCGGTCTCAGGTGGGAGAGTTTAAAAGGTCTTTGGCAACTGGATCTCAGGGGTCTGCTTACAACTCAAATATGACTTGCTCCAGTGTACCGTAAAGTCAGGAGAACCCACCCAGAAAATAGATTAGTCTGGGAAGATTCATGCCTCCTTCCCCACCTTGCACCTCTGTCACACCGAGTTACCGATAACCCCGCAGGGCTGTGACCCAGTTGTCTCTGATGAGCAGATACTTCAGCGGTTTGCACCTGCCTGAATCACAAGGAAATGTATGTCTGCTCAGCCAGGTCACTGCTCTCTGCCTCCATACAGCAGGGGGAGGTGAGACCTGATAACCTTGGGTGCTTGATGGAGACTGGGGGGTGTTCATTCAGTTCCAGCCCCACCCCTGATTGATGTTAATGACAGAACAGAACAACTTTGCAGGAATTTGTTTCCATCCCTGCTAAATTCCCCTGCAGAAGAGAAGCTGTTTTGAGTTATCCCAGAACCTGTGCCTCAGCCCTGTCTGTGCTACTGTATGGTCGCAGCTTTTTGTATTCGCAGCACAGTTACCTGTCAGATCCAGCCTCTGCCTCCCCTCCTTTGTTTAAGCTGATGTCCCCATGGGGGCCCGGTGCATCGTAGGCTCAGTAAAGTGGTCCTTTGGGTCAGCCCCACCCTGGGATTCTCCTAGCTCTGCGCATGCATTTTCTAGTCCCCGCGTTCCACCTGAGGCCGGTACCGCCTCAGGCAAACCCTTTACTCATGGGGCCTGCGTTTCTGTCCCAGATCTGTTCTGCGGTGGTTGCCACCTGAGAAGATGCCCGGCCTCCTCTGGTTGCCCAGAGAGACAGGGGGTGTGACTTTGGAATATCCGGGGGTGAGCCCTATTGTTGCCAAAAACGGCTGCTGCTCTGTGGCTCGGGGCACCGCCACTCCAGCGTGTTTCCCTCTCAGCCGATCATCCTCTCTTCACTCCTGCACTGCAGAATTAGCACTGACCAGCTGCAGTCCAGGTCCTGTCCACACCCCTCGAGAAATCACCCAAGAATCTGGACTCCTGGCGGACAGGCCTCCAGACCTCAGAGTGAGAGTTGAGGGGAGTGCTGGGAGCTCAGAATTGCAGGTGGAGAATATATAGTTTTATACAGTTTTATGCCTGACAGGAAAGTGCCATGGCACCCTAGTAGGGGAGGTAGGTCTGGTTTTTAGAGGGTCTCTCCCATGGAGTATAGTGGGAGGACCTTTGAACTCTGCTCATTTCTTTGTGGGGCACTCCGAGCCATTCTCGTTGGGGAGGGGACTCCTGTCTGCTTGGTGATGGATTTTATACCTTTTGTTTGTATCCTTGGGGTCACAGCTTGCCTCAGTGGGGTTGATGCATGTTCTTCAACCTTCTTTCTTGGTGCAGCTCTAATCCATCGAGTTACTTGCTAAATTTCTGTCCTTTAACTCTCCTTCTGGACAGTAGCCTCTGTGGAAAGCTGGTTTCAGTCAGCCATCTTGTCTCTGCCCCTATGTTGAAGATACATTACAGAGAGCAGGGAGGTTGGGGATAAATTTGGAAGCTGGAAGGTCAGGTAGGAGGCTGTTGCAATAATGCAGGTGATGAGGACATGGGTGAGTTGTTTTAGGGGAGATTATGAGCAATAGCCAGAATCTGTATGTCTTTTAAACTTTGTTTATTTTATTTAACCTTATTATTTGTTTAGAGATGGGGTCTTGCTCTATCACCTAGGCTAGAGTGCAGTGACATGATCATAACTCATTGTAGCCTCTAAGTCTTGGTTTCAAGTCATTCTCCTGCCTCTGCCTCCTGAGTAGCTGGGATTAGAGATATGACCCTCTGTGCCAGAATCTTCTGTGTATATTTTGGAGGTTGAGCAAGAAGGGTTTACTGACAGATAACAAAGAAGACTCCAGAATTTTTGTCTTCATCAATTGGAAAACCTCCCATCTGCTTCCTAAAGAAAGGACCTGGTTTTAGTTTTCTTTGTATGTTTCATAGTTCCAAGTACATTTTGGGTGAATTTCAAGTTTTTGGTAAAAACTAGTTAAATTTAATTGAAAGATTTGCAGCCCTCTAAACACATGCCCTGTGGGATGACTAAAGTAGCTAATTTGTTGTTTCAAATACACCTTTTCCCTTACCTCTACACTAAATCTCTCAAAGTAGCATCGACTTTCTGGCAGCATCTGGGAGCTTTGAGGTTAGATTAATGGAGCAGGTGGGACTGCCTTGGGAGTCTGAGTGGAGGAGAGGCAGGGGTTGAATGTGCCCAAGTGGGAAGGAACTACAGGGAAGCCTGGGGCAGCTGAGGGTGCTCAGTTGAGAGGTGCCTGGCAAGAGGGGCCTGTGAGTATCTGAAAAGTATGAAGGGGGATAGGATTATGATGTTTCCCCCTGACACCTTCAGTGTTCTGACAATGCATGTTCTGAAGATATATGTGCCACCAAGGGCATGGAAACAGCAAGGCCTTTAATGAATCTTAAGTTCTTATTTATAAGAGGAAGGAGGAAGACATTTGGAAATATGCCTTGGACATTTGTACTAGAATGTTTATTGCAGCCCAATTCATAATTGCCAAGACATGGAAACAGCCCAAGTGCCCATCGACCCATGAATAGATTAATAAATTGTGGTATATGTACTCCATGGAATACTATGCAGCCATAAAAATATGGAGACTTCAGATTTTTTATGTTTACCTGGATAGAGCATATTCTTCCTAGCAAAGTATCTCAAGAATGGAAAAAAAAAATCCAATGTACTCAATACTACTATGAAATCAATATATAATCAACTACACATTCATACAAATGGTAAAGTATAACTATAGTCTAGAAAGTGGAAGGGAAAAGGAGAGAGAGGGGAGGGGAGGGGGGAAGCAGGAGGATGGAGGGCATTTGGGGGAAACCTTACCTAATGTGCATAATGCAATGGTACATTTCAAAACTATTAAGAAAAGAGTATTAATTGTCTTACCACAACAAATAAGTAAGTGAAGTGATGGATGTGGTAATAAGTTGGATGTAAGCATTTCACATTTTATATCAAATCAGTACACTAAACCCCATAAATGCATCTATGTACACAGTTGTGATTGAATAAAAAAAAGCATCTTTTTTTTCTTTCATGACTATAGATCGAATGTGGCAGCCAGTCCTCCGTGTGTTTGCTCTGACATCTGCACCCGCCCTTCCCTTGGACGGCTCACTGTTGCCAGTGGCTTCCTCTACAAACTGCACTTCCAGGCTGGCTCCCCAATGGGCTTCAGGCTCAGCTGGTAGGAAGGACTGCAGGGGGCTGAGGGCAAGCAGCACAGCACTGACCAGCTGGGTATTTCTTCCCCTCTCTGCTGGGAGAGACAGATTCCACAGAGGAACTCTAGCTACTGGCTCTGTTAATGTCACATCTCTCTTCTTCTCTCTTCCCTCCCACTTCTTGATACCAGCTTCTTGATTCCACTAATTGCTGCACCACCTCATCATTTCCTGTTACTTCTCTTCTTTCATGAAATCTTTGTTGCTTCTTCCCCATATTAAATTACTAATTTTGAGCTACCTCAGGTATGCTGGTTTCTTAGCTGGAATTTGACGGAGACATATACTTATTGTTGAAATTTGGAAGACGGTGAGGCATGGTGGCTCATGCCTATAATCCTAGCACTCTAGAAGCCCAAGACATGGTGGATTGCCTGAGTTTAAGAGTTCCAGACCAGCCTGAGCAAGAGTGAGACCTCCTCTCTACGAAAAATAGAAAAATTAACTGGATGTCCTGGTGGGCTCTATGGTCCCCGCTACTCTGGTGGCTGAGGCAAGAGTATCATTTGAGCCCAAGAATTTGAGGTTGCTGTGAGCTGAGGCCATGGCACTCTAACAAGGGTGGCAGAGTGAGACTCTGTCTAGAAAAAAAAAAAAAAAAAAAAAAAGAAAGAAAGAAAGAAGGAAAGAAACTTAGGAAAAGGGGAATTTTGTAGAACATACAAAAAATGAATATAAAGTCACCACTAATCCCTAATAACCATGGATAGGGCTTTGATATACAGGGTATCCCAAAAGTTGCCATACATAGGTTAAAATAGTACCTAAACATACCTTTATTTACAAAATATTCATTAAAAATTTTTTTCAAAATATTTACAAAATATTCTCTGTGTCGGCTGCTTCTTTCTACAAACACACAAAGCCTTCTCTCCCACTCACGATGAACACAGTCCAAGATATCTGTTGTTAGGCAATTTTCCCTATGTACAGAGACTTTGGGAACACTCTGTATTTCTTTCCAGCTTATTTTTAGATGCATATGTGCATTTTCTTCCTTTCACCGCTTTGGAGGCACACTGTACTCTTTGCCTTGTATTCTTTTCTTTGTTCACATTTAAAATATTGAAAAAAAAATTCTAAATCATTTGGAATTCTTATAAAACATGATTTTTAAAAATGGTTATTTGTGTAATCTCAAATTGATGTACTAGAATTTCTTAGTCTATCACTGTGGGTTATTTAGATTATTTCCAATATTTTGCTATTATGATATTAATAATATTCTATGCGATTTTGGGGGGTATATTCCTGATTTTTTTCCTTAGGATGTATTCAGCACATAACATCTATGACCGACAGGGTGTTGTCTGCTTTGTCAACTGATGAATTCTCAGTGCCCGGAGCCATGCCTGATGGGTAGTGAGCATTCTTGTTGCAGGTTGACGTGGATGACTATGATAAGGGACGTAGACAGTATAGAGACCTCATCATTGCTGACCTGCTTCCCTTTTGAGGGCCAGAGCTGATTCATCACACAGAAAACAGCCAACTCAGAGCTGGCTGGCTGCCCCATGTATTGCAGGGGATGGAGCCTCCAGGCTACCACAGCTGCTGGGATTCATTCAGCTGGTGGAATTTGCCTTGTTGCCACTGAAAGCCAACTGGACAGAGAGTGATGCGTGGATGCCTGTGAAGTCCACTCCTGCTCCCCCGGGGATGTCCGCTGCTGCCCTGCTGAGGCTGTCATGATTGCTGTGCCAAGCCCAGATGGATGAAGGCCACAGTGGGGGGGAGGGGGAGGTTCCTCTGCCCCCTCCAGAGGAATGTTCAGGCATCCTCAACTCTGTACCCTTTAAAACTGAGATTTTCTCAATTGCAGACCTTCAACTAATCTCCCCTAAATACACTTTTTTGGAGGGTTAAACAAAGTCTCAAGAAAAGGCTGGACCACTGAGGTAGAAAGGAAATTCTTCCCTTTCTGGTAAAATAAATCAACTTTCTTTACTAAGTTCCCAAGTTAAATTTTTTTTTTTTTTTTTTTTTTTTTTATGGTCTGGAAAACAAAGCCCTTTGGGGGAGGGGGGTTGAAACCTTAGGTTTCAGTATTTATCTTTGGTTTGCCTAAGCCCAAATAAATGACTGTGTATCCCAAGCTAAATAACAACAACATGCCAATAAAATAAAAACCACAAAGACAAAGCAGAATGTTGAGGAGATGCAGATTTTTTGGTAGGGATTGAACTGGATTTCTCTAGTCTTGAATACCCAGATCACTGTCAGCAAGTTCCGAGTGATTAAAAGTACTGATTGAATTCAACAGTTGTTTACTGGTCACATTTTATATGTTCAGTGTCAGGACTGCTTCTTAGGAGTTTCACCTTAGGAAGAAGGGGTAAAGGTAATTTACATCACGATAAATAGTAAAGAGTGTGGTTTGTGGCCTGGGGTTGGGTTGTCCAGGTTCTAATCCTGGCTTCACCATTATTTGCTGTACAATATTTGGGAATTTGTCAATTCTCCCTTGGCTTCAGTGTTCTAGTGTATAAGAAGGATGTAATACCCTACAGAGTTATTGGGAAAATTAAATGAGTTAATATACAAAATGTATTTGGAACATGGCCTGGTACATGAGGCATTTGCTCTATTGCTCCATAGCTTTTCTGCAATGCCAAGTTGTCCTTCCAAGTGGGATGGGGTGGTGACTGTGGGGATTGTCACCCAGCCCTGTTAATGGATGTGTCCTTTACATATTATGGGACTTTTTAGCCTCCATGTCTTTGTGGCTTCCTGACCTTATGCTTGGAATATATGACCCTTGGTCAATCCCTATCCTGTCCCATGGCCGTAGGTTAATGTAGCACTGGGATAGGTACTATAAGAGAGAGGAAACTCTAAGAAATGGTCTTCTCCTGATGTGCATGGCCATCTGGTTTAGGGAGGAGGCCAGTGTGAGTATGGAGTTCCTTAGAATCACTGAAAGGAACCCTAGCCCCTGAGAATGACCCTTAGCAATTGGTTACTTTTCCTGACTAAGGACTCAAGAAAATCCAGCCTTTCACCCCAATCTAGGAATCATCAACACTGTGCTTTCAGAGATGGTCACTTGGCTTCTGCTTTAGCATTTTATTCATTTGCTCACTCACTCCTTCCCTGGGCTAGCCCAGTTGTGATACTTCACCACTTTGTCTGACCAGACAGCCCAGTAAATCCACACAGACAATTCCCAGCAGTTGGTTCTTCTGGTTTTGCAAAAAAAACAAGTCGAATCTCTATCTCATGCATTCAATGGGATACATTTTCTTCCTAAACATTTTCCTTTTCAGATTTATTTGTTCCAGATTCAGATTGTTCTGGATATATGAGGCCTGACAATTAAGTTTGCAAACTGATCATAGAAAAGTGCTTTGAAGGGTGGACTAGGTGCTGGCATCTGTGCATAGCTTCCCAAGGGGAGTACTTCGATGATGACTATAGTGATGTTCAGCAATGATATATGTAGCACTTTTTCTTAGGATGAATTCATGAACATAGTGTCCAACCTCATATAATATAATATGATTTTCATGCAGTACAAAGATTTAATCTCAACACTCCTCATGTAGAATAGGAGTACCTTTGATGCTTTATATCTACAAATGGACCCTAAGACTGTTTAAAACTTTTAAAGGAAAATTTTAAATGAGCCATTACTCACCCAATTTTTTCCCACTCCATAATTACATAACTGACTTTGGGAATCTACTGCACCAATTCAATTTAACTTTAGCTCACCTATCCTCTGAGGTAATTTTGAATTTTCCACTTAGAAGTATTTGTGACATCTGTAATTTTGAAAAGCATGAGACTGAATAAGAAAAGGCAAGGACAGCACACTCTAGCACCCCATCACGAATTTTGCTCAGAGATCAATATTTATTTATTAATTAACACTCTTTTACTTGGCTTCCACCTACTAATTCTTTCTATGAGTCAGAGTCGATGGCCACTCCCCAGTGTCTTTGTCAGTTTGGATTGCTCTTCCAGAATACTGTGGACTACTGATTGAAATAACAGAAATTTCTTTCCCACAGTTCTGGAGGCCAGGTAGTCCAAGCTCAAGGCACTGCTGGTCCTGGGGAAGACGCTTTTCATGGCTTGCAGGTGGCTATCTTCTTACTGTGTTCTTACATGGCAGAGAGCAGAGAGAGAGGAACTGCCCTTATGTTTCTTTGTATATGGGCACTAATACCGCTGTGATAGCACCACCCTCATGACCTATTTACCTCTTGGAGGCCCCATCTCCAAACACCATCATGTTGGGAAATTAGGCTTCAACCAACATAATTTGGGAGGGGCAGAAACATTTAGCTCATAGCATCAAGTTTAAAGCTCTCCACTTATTAGTAGGGTGACACTGGGAAAGTTATGTAATCTCTCTGAACTTCACTTTTATCATCTGTAGAGAGCTATCTTCCAACAGGAGTTGAAGTGAGGACTAAGATAAATTATGTAAAAGGTTTATCACAGTGCCAAACGGGGGTGGGGGGTAAGCATTTAATAAATATCTGTTAATATATTACTTCATTTAATCTATCTTTTTTTTTATTAAATCATAGCTGTGTACATTGATATGATCATGGGGCATCATATACTAGCTTCATAAACCATTTGACACATTTTCATCCCAATATTCAACATAGCCTTCCTGGCATTTTCCCAGTCACCGTGGCATGA
>CAUYPK010041413.1:0-20743 GCA_963574355.1 Loris lydekkerianus
AGATCTGATGTCCTTAATAACATTGTACCTGCAATAAACAAAAATATCTATATACTTAAAAATGTGTTAAGAGAGTGGGACTCAGAGCAAGTGTTCATACCACTATGATCTAATACTAATAAAAAAATAAATAAATAAATAGTTTTTACTTACGTATATATTAATATTTGACATACTGGTTCCAATTTTGGGGGGTTAATAAATTCCAGATGTTTTTATTGCTGAATATTTTACTACTTCTTTTGTTTCCAAAGTTCTGTTTGCCACTGATGGAATAATTAATGCAACTCAAGCTCTCTGTAGCTCGGAGTACTGACAGGTCGTACTGAAAGAATAATGCCATGGTCGTGAGCACTAAAGTTCTGAAGTATGTGAAGGCATTCTACCCCGTCCTGCATGACGTGAGTTCTCTGTGTACGGGTGTGTATGTGTTTTTAGTGAATTCATTCATATTAAACTTAATTGTTTATACATTTCAGGCATGTTCTCCACTCTACCCATTCTGAAATTAAGTAAAAAAAGAATGTTATTCATCTATTAATCATTATATTAGCCTAAGGTATATCTTTTCTATTGCTACTTTTCAAACTGAAAAGTCAAACTTTTTCCTTTATCCATCTTTTTGTGAAAAGAAACCCCTCTATGTGCCTGAGAACATTAATTGCCTTCTGGACTCTTCCTAGCTTTATTATTTATTTCTCAAGCCTGGCGATCAAGAGAATATATAGATTTCCTGGTGCAAGTTTCCTGATGCTCTGTCTAAACATCCTTCCTGGGGACATGCAGCAATCTGGCCGTTTTTGTTGACTGCAGCAGTACATTGTTTCGATTCTGTCTGCTGGAGCTGGAACACTCACTTGGCAGCTCCTCTCACCCTCAAACTCAGCCTGTCTGAAAATGAGTCCCTTTGCTTCTCCCACATGCCTTCTGCCCCTTGCTGCCATCAGTGTAAGCGTCTCGGGTTCCCATCCTTCCTCCCCACTCTTGTTGCCCCATCCCTCCCTTACCCTTCCTTTGCGGGGCCCCACCTCCCCTGCTCACCCTTTCAAAAGTTTATTTACCACCCACAATGTGCCTGAGTGCCTTGCTGGTGCCCAGAACCCACAGAGAGCCCAGTCTTAGGCCCTGCCCTCCAGTGTCATGAATTAGCGGAGATAATGTACAGTTGCTGAGTCACAGGACAGGGGGCACACCTGGGACAGGTGCTGAGTCACAGGACAGGGGCACACCTGGGACAGGTGCTGAGTCACAGGACAGGGGCACACCTGGGACAGGTGCTGAGTCACAGGACACGGGCACACCTGGGACAGATGTTGAGTCACGGGACACTGGCACACCTGGGACAGGTGCTGAGTCACAGAACAAGGGGCACACCTGGGATAGGTGCTGAGTCACAGAACAAGGGGCACACCTGGGACAGGTGCTGAGTCACAGGACAGGGGGCACACCTGGGACAGGTGCTGAGTCACAGGACAGGGGGCACACCTGGGACAGGTGCTGAGTCACAGGACAGTGGCACACCTGGGACAGGTGCTGAGTCACAGGACAGGGGTACACCTGGGACAGGTGCTGAGTCATGGGACACAGGCACACCTGAGAAAGGTGCTGAGTCACAGAACAAGGGGCACACCTGGGACAGGTGCTGAGTCACAGAACAAGTGCACACCTAGGACAGGTGCTGAGTCACAGAACAAGAGGCACACCTGGGACAGGTGCTGAGTCACAGGACAGGAGTTACACCTGGGATAGGTGCTGAGTCACAGAACAAGGGGCACACCTGGGACAGGTGCTGAGTCACGGGACAGTGGCACACCTGGGACAGGTGCTGAGTCACGGACAGGGGCACACCTGGGACAGGTGCTGAGTCACGGGACAATGGCACACCTGGAACAGGTGCTGAGTCACAGGACAGGGTTACATCTGGGACAGGTGCTGAGTCACGGACAGGGGCACACCTGGTACAAATGCCAAGTCACGGAACAAGGGCACACCTGGACATCAGACAAGGCAGTGCTCCTAGTTGGGCATGTCCAAAGACTCCCTCCTGGAAAAGTTGGTGCCTACCTGAAAATTTTACTGATGAGTATAGGGAACTCTGGGGGGATAGAAAGCAGAGAAGACCGATACACAGGAAGGAATCTGTGGCCACTTATCAGGTCTGCAGAACCAACGTGGGAACAGCTATTACCTGACGAGGTGGCCCTGAGAGTTAAATCTAATGGGATTCTATGTGAGAAGTTGTTACTACTGTTCAGGAAGTATACATTCTTACTGGGAAAATAAGACATACAAATATAACAGGCTTTCAACAGATTAAAAAATATTTAATTAACTACTAACATTCTACTGGCCAAAGGGCTAAAGTGAACACGCCACCTGTAACCAAACCCCTGTAATTTCTCCATTTGTCCACAACATCGAGAGCTCAGCAGCCTCTACTGTGTGCCAGGGACCCGACATCCACGGACCACACACCTGTGCACCACACACCTGTGCACCTGCTGGATACCATACCTATGTCATTTCCGACCCTCCCATCATCCATGAGGTGAATTATATTTCTTACCTGTGGATAAGGCATTGAACCCCTGCTTGGTAAGGGGCTACTGGAGCCTGTGTATCTTGTGGGTGTCAGGGCTGAGATTGGAACCTAGGCCTGTCCAGCTGAGAGCACACTCCTGCTCTTAGCCGGACGAACCTGTTTGTGAGGACAACTTGGGTAGTCATTGTTCCTCACCCGACCTCACCCGACCTCTCCCGGGAGCAGCTGAGATAGAGGTAAGTTTATGGCACTGTTTAATAAATCCAGTTACTCAGATGCCCTGGCAGTGCCCCCTTTGGACAACAGAACCATGGCTCAGTCAGATGGGTCGGGCCATGCTGGGGACAACCTCAGATTAAAACCTCCCCAAAAGAGTGAAGAGCCGAGTGAGGAGGAGTTCAGCAAAGACAGCCGGAGTCTGGATGGGCCTGGGGAGGGCAGGAGACTCCCAGCCAGCTCAGAGCCACGGACATAATGGGGCCAGAAGGGCTGCCAGCATCAGCGCGGAGGCTGGGGAGTGACCCTGACCTTGTGAAGAGGATGGAGAGCACAGTAGGAAGATTCCCAAATGGGAGAGGTTCCACAACACTGGCACCACCCAAGTCCTCTGAGCATTTTCCCACCCTTCTGGCCTGGCTTGTTGGCTTCCCCATCTTCCAGCTTGGTCCCCTGTGTCAATGTTCTCCTCTCCTCTGAGGACAACCTCTTCTAACTCCCGTGGCCTAGAGCTGGACCACTCCCCTTTGCTTTCAAGTTGAAAGGACACAGCTGGGGGCGGCACCTGTGGCTCAGTGAGTGGGGCGCTGGCCCCATATATGGAGGGTGGTGGGTTCAAACCCCGCCCTAGCCAAATTGCAATAAAAAAAACAGCCGGGCGTTGTGGCGGGTGCCTGTAGTCCCAGCGACTTGGGAGGCTGAGGCACGAGAATCGCCTAAGCCCAGGAGTTGGAGGTTGCTGTGAGCTATGTGATGCCACAGCACTCTACAGAGGACAATAAAGTGAGACTCTGTCTCTACAAAAAAAAAAAAAAAGAAAGAAAGAAAAAAGAAAGGACACAGCTGGGATTCTCAGGAGAGCTTCTACTAAGGAACCCAGGTGTTATACTCTGTTCCCTGCTGTTATAACAGTCTCTCAGCCTGGGTAGTGCCCAGTAGAAATGCTCCGGTACACAACTCTGCAGGCAGTGAAGCCTGGGCCAACGTGCTGCATCACATCAGGGCAGGAGTGGAGGGGCAGGAGTGCAGGACAGGGCAGGACAGGGCAGGACAGCACGCAGGACAGTGTGCCCCTTCCGAGAGCAGCTGTCTGCTCCCAGGGAGGAGCCTCAGAAAGACAGGTGCAGATCTAGCTATTCAAAGATGCTCTCCTAGGCCAGGCGTCCTCAAACTTTTTAAACAGAGGGCCAGTTCACTGTCCCTCAGACCGTTGGTGGGCCAGACTATAGTTTAAAAAAAAAACAAAACTATGAACAAAGTCCTATGCACATTGCACATACCTTATTTTGAAATAAAAAAACAAAACGGGAACAAATACAATCACACTGCCTCATGTGGCCCGCGGGCCAAAGTTTGAGGATCCCTATAAGATTGGTGTCTTCGCTTATTTACCAGCTTTGATGTGAGACCATGAGCACAGCACCCTTCAACAGAACTCAGCAATGTAACTGTTCAGATAGTGGGGCGGTGCACACAACAGAGACTCAGGCACTCTCACATAACCCCAGCATAGACCAAGGCTTTGGGGCCCTTGAGAGAAGCTGGTTTCACAGCAATCTGAGTCACAGAGAAACAAGAACAGCACAAATCTTAAAAGCTGCATGAATCCTGGGGACACATTCAAACCGTAGCACCAGGGGGTCCAATCTACAGGAGGGAGGGAGGCCTGACCTTCAGAACACAAGTTTTCTCCTACTTTGCTAACTGCCACTAAGTGCTGGTCACAACTGTGGGAACCTGTCGCCTCATCTCGGTCTATAGAGGACACACTTGGCTTGAAGCTTTCTGGCAGTTCTTGGCTGAGCAATAGCCCTGCCACACCCCCAGCAGCACCAGGAGAGCTGCAGCAGTACTACCCTGTATGGGTGTGTGCAGTGGACACGTGCCCAGGCGGGCCTCACAGACCACACCCAGCCACACTCGCTGTGGGCACAGTGGGCCAGTGGCACCCACTCCTGGGGCAGTGACGACGGAGAATATGCAGAGAGCTAGAAGCAGCCCAGTCACCAAGACAGGCTTCACAAGGCAGCATGGTCACAAGGAACATGAGTCCAGTCATGGACACTCGCATATGAGGTCAGTGTACAATGGCGATCAGGCTGGTTTGGCACCAGGTTCCTGGAGGACAGGTGCACAAGGAAACCCCCGTCACAGCTGTGGCTGCCAGGGAGGCTCAGGGCTGATGTCAGGATAGGGTGGGAAGGCGAAGAACCAGGTGGGTGCTCACCGGGCAGCCCTGGGTCACGCTGACATCGACACAGAGAGTCCCACTCCTGGCAGCCAAGGACACGCCCTCTCCCTCAGGGATGTATCTCTCCAACATGGCTCTGACTCCTACCAATAGCCTGAGTCTGGCACTAACCTGGCCTCTCAGCCCAGTCCTGAGACCAAGACTGTTTTCCTAGCCCCGGGCTCGTCTCCTGTGTTTCTCTTCTCTCTTGGTCCTGGGCTCTGTGGTCTAAAGAGACCCCCCTGAGGTGGGGCGAGTTGGTCAGGGCATGCATCTCCCTTCCTGTTTCCCTGTAAGAGGCATCTGGATTTGAGTTTACCTGTCCTTCCCGGTGTCACATGCTCAAGTGGCCAGGGAAGAGGGGCAGCAATAGCTTCATCTGTCAGGAACATCGGACACTGGCACTCAGATGGACAGACACTCTCACCCAACAGGCTGGAGAGGTCTGGACTGTCCTGGGTGTCCCCCAGGGGTCCTGGCCTGCAAATCTGTCCTTGTTATGGCTTAGAGCAATAAGTCATTAATTCAGCATAAACTGACATTGTCATAGTCTTGAATATAAAAAGTCAGGGACTATGCTCCATGCCCAGAGTCTGGCAAGGGCACACCCAGCACGTCTCTCTTGTCCTGGGGAGAAGCCACAGGAAGACCTCAGAAGGCGAAGGGAGGAATTGTGCTGATGCTGCTGACCAGGGAGCTTGCAACCAACAGACCAGGTGCAACTGTCACCTGCAGAACAATAGCCCTCAAGGGAGCCAAGGAGCAGAAAGAGGACAGACTGGAAACTCCAGTTTAAAGCTGCTCAACCCTGCACTCCTGCTTCTGGCTTTTACCCACAGCTGCAAACCTTAGCTCTCTCCCCTCGGAACTGGGCATTTATTATTGATTCATCAGATAAGCCCCATAATGGAAGAGTTTCCTTACATCAGAGCACCAAGCCAGATTCCACTCACTCGGAACAAGAATTGCCCATGGAAAGTCCAGAAGAAGTTCCGAAACACATTTCAGGCTTTGCAACCAACGTGAAGGTTTGTGCTGGAACAAGTTAATTTGGCACATGGCCTGGCCCTGGTGGGCAGAATGTACCTGCCACAGGCTCACATGCGCGACAGTCAGAAGTCAGCCACATGACTGTGGAGGCTTCAATACTATACCTGCCTGAGGGAGGTCGGGTGTGGCAGGAGCAGCGTGGAGCTCCCTGTTCCCTGGTGGAAATAAGACTGCACCCGAAGGCTGAAGAGGAGACAGGTTTCTCTATGTAGCCTCCGCTGGGGGCCCTGGGGCTGCAAGCAGCCCCCCTCAGCCCCAACTAAGCCAGAGTGGCTGCCCTGGGCCCTGGCTACAGCTGTGGAGAAAGTCCCAATTCCTCTCCCTTGGGGTACCAGGCCTGCTCCAGCCCTTCATTGCCCCTCCCCAGCTTGGCATCTGTCTCCTCTCTCTTGAAGATGGAGGAAACCAATTGACTGCCTTGCTGGGGTGGGAGGAAGGGGAGGTGGGTCAAGGTTCAGCCAGCGTAGCACCCCATGGAAGAAAACCTTCCCGAGAAAGGACCAGCCCCCTCCCCCCCCATAAAACCAGTAAGAGATGGTTGAGTCCAGGATGTCCAGGATGTGTGGATGAGTCCAGGACCTACGCACCCCAGGTCAGCCTCACCAAGTGTCAGTTCTCTCAGGCTAGGTAATGTGTCCATCCTCCCACCCAGCCATGGTGCATCACCTGCTGCCAGCCAGGGTCTCTCTCTGTGCTCAATAACAAATGCTGCTGTCTGGCCCTTGGGCTCAGTTGGGAGCGATTCTGGGCGACAGGGTGCTCAGATGGGCTCAGAGGTCATAGACCCAGAAATAAGAGTGTAGGTGGCCTCTGGGCGAAGGCAGCTGGGCGTCTGGGACATGAGGAATTTGGAGGCCAGCGATGGAGCACAGGAAACAGAAGAACAAACGATAAATGCAAGCCAGGCAAGAAACAAACATTTTAACCCCTCCAAACAAAAAAAGTTATCCTTGGATGGAAAGATTGGGCAAAACATAGCAAGAGTAATTGTTTGGAAGATGAAGATTGCTCACGTTTCACCCAGACAGACATGGTCACGGTGGCGACAGTGTGGCAGGCTCCTCAAGCCTGCACCTCTGAGGATCCTGGCACTCAGGCTGCTGGCCAAGGAGATACGCAGTGTGGGGCCCACAGTGCTGAGTCACAGGGACAGCAGGGACCCAGGACCAGGGGCAGCAGCACAGGGTTTCAGCAACTTATTTCATTTAAAAAATGCTTAAAATACCTAAATTTACTTTTATCATCAGTCTATCATAGAAAGGTCATTTTTAACCCCAAAGGTATTGGATAAGGACAGGCCCCCCAGCAAAGGGCAGCCAGCACCTGTGCAGAGCCCAGGTCACGTCTTCTGCCCTGCACTTGATTTCCTCACCTGGTCTTGGACCAATGCAGGCCACAGGACAGGCCTGCAGTGAGGACACCTGCAGGGGGAACAGGGGCTGGGCTGACCAGGTGACCACCACCTTCTCCTCATTTGGGGTGGAGCAGGCTCCTGACACAGCTGCACCTCCTTCCAGTCCATAACCCAGGCTCACCGTGGTAACACATCAGCCAACCCAGCTAAGGGATGTTCTTCAAAATATGTGACTGGTACACCTCAACATTACCAGGGTCACGACAGAGAGATGGAGGAGCTGTCACAGACCAACCCTGCCCGCTGCACGTCCTCTTGGGCCTCCCTCCTTTCTTTCCCAGTCACTTCCCCTCAGCGCTCTCATCTTTCCTAGTTTCACCTGAGCGTCTTTACGCAGGACCTTGGGGTGTCCTCCTAGGCTTGAGGCTCGAGGGCCCTGGACAGCCCTTGGAAAATAGGGTGCCACGCCTGCAGGTGGCAAAGCCCCTCTACCCATGGAGTGGTGGACACCAAGAAACATCAGCAGAGCTCTGGAGGCCGGTGTCTGCCGCCTGGTCTCTGCCACCCAGTGTCTGCCTCCCTCCTCCAGGTGCCCCGTGTCTGCGCCCAGTGTCTGCCTCCCTCCTCCAGGTGCCCCGTGTCTGCGCCCAGTGTCTGCCTCCCTCCTCCAGGTGCCCCGTGTCAGCGCCCACTGTCTGCCTCCCTCCTCCAGGTGCCCCGTGTCTGCGCCCAGTGTCTGCCTCCCTCCTCCAGGTGCCCCGTGTCTGCCACCCACTGTCTGCCTCCCTCCTTCAGGTACCCCGTGTCTGCGCCCAGTGTCTGCCGCCCAGTGTCTGCCACCCGGTATCTGCCGCCCAGTATCTGCCACCCGGTTTCTGCCGCCCAGTGTCTGCCTCCCTCCTCCAGGTGCCCCGTGTCTGCACCCAGTGTCTGCCTCCCTCCTCCAGATGCCCCGTGTCTGCCACCCAGTGTCTGCCTCCCTCCTCCAGGTGCCCCGTGTCTGCGCCCAGTGTCTGCCGCCCAGTGTCTGCCACCCAGTATCTGCCGCCCAGTGTCTGCCACCCGGTTTCTGCCGCCCAGTGTCTGCCTCTCTCCTCCAGGTGCCCCATGTCTGCGTCCAGTGTCTGCCTCCCTCCTCCAGGTGCCTGGTGTCTGCCACCAGGTGTTTGCCGCCCACCTCCAGGTGCCTCTCCTTTGTGCTGCTTTGTTCAGTCCCCTCAGTCCTATGGGTCCCCTCCTCACATAAACCTCCCTTGGGCAGCCCATGTACCATGCTCTGCCATCAGGGGAGCCCAGGCTGAGAGGTGGCCAGGAATGGTTGTTTGTAGGCCAAGTCAGAGCTCCTTGCCAGTGGGAAGAGGTCATGTCTTGTACCACTGCCCAGTGGCTTAATCCACTTCTCGTGGTTGCTAGGTTGCAGAGTCAAGGTGAAGGTGCTGGCACATTTGCTGTGTGGTGAAGGCCCTTCCCGGCTGGTAGACAGGCACCTTCTTTCTGTGTCCTCACATGACAGTGAGAGCAAGAGCAAGAGGGAGAGAGGGGAAAAAGGAGAGAAGGGGAGGAAGAAGGAGAGAGGGAGACGGGGAGAGGAAAAAGGAGACAGGGAGAGAGGGAGACGGGGAGAGGAAAAAGGAGACAGGGAGAGAGGGAGAGAGTGAGAGGAAGAAGGAGAGGGGGAGAGAGGGAGAGAGGGAGAGAGGGAGAGGACGAGGGGGAGAGGGAGATAGGGAGAGAGAGAGATAGGGAGAGAGAGGGAGAGAGGGAGAGGAAGAAGGAGAGAGTGAGATAGGGAGAGAGAGGAAGAAAGAGAGGGAGAGAGGGAGAGAGGGAGAAAAGGAGAGAGGGAGAGGGGGAGAGAGGGAGAGGAAGAAGGAGAGAGGGTGAGAGGGAGGGAGGGAGAGGAAGAAGGAGAGAGGGAGAGAGGGAGAGATAGCAAGTTCAAGTCTCTCTTCGCCTTATAAGGACGTCACAACTTCATCTAAACCAAATTATCTCCCAAGGGCTCCACCTCCAAATGCCATCACCCTGGGGCTCGGGGCATCAGCATATGGACTTGGGGGACACAAACATTTGGTGCATAACAGGCTGTGGCAGGTGCTGGCGTATACTTGGGGCACACAATGTGACTCTCACAGATGCACAAGGGTTGAGGCCCAGGTAGAAAGAAATGCATTTGTTCCTTGGCCACCGTGATATGGAACAGACGGAAATAATCCACTTAGGATGAGGGTGGTCTTGGCTGACTTTTAGAAACCCCTAAAAAAGCAGGCATGCTCGGAGTAACCAAGCTCGGCCCCAGGGTCCTGTGAAAGCTGTGAGGCCCCCCTCTACAGGGCAGCCTGGGCAGAGAGGCAGAGACATCTGACCTGGCAGCCTCCCAAGTGGGGTCAGGGCCCTGACAGAAGAACCCTGAGAGCTGGGGAGAAACACCTGAGTGCTCCTGCAGAGATTCTCAAATGCCTGGGTGGCTTTGGGCCCTCAGGCTGGGCAGAGTGTCTGGCTCCCTGCCAGAGACCTGTGAGCTGGCCCAGGATAGGCACAGAATGGGAAAGTCTGCACCTCATGGTGACACCCTCCACAGGGTGTCCCCTGGAGTTATATGCTGAAATCCTCCCCCTCACGGGAATGGCATTAGGAGGAGGTGGCTCTGGGGGTTGAGTAGGTCGGGGTGGAGCCCCAGTGATGGAGTCAGTGCCTGTTACAAGACAGGCCTTGCCAGACCCCGAATCTGCCAGCACCTGGGTCTGGAACCGCCTGGCCTGTAGGACTCTGAGCGAAACTTTGCTATAGTCCATAGGTCGCCCAGTCTAGGGCATTGTGTTCCAGCAGCCACATGGACTGAGATGACCAGGAAGACCAAGTGATGGCTGTGGACATTGGGCAGGTCCCGTGTAGGCACTCAAGGGGCCAGGGGCATCAGAGCTGGGAGAAGGTTGTGTGGTCAGCGGCAGAGGCCAGCACTACTCCAGATGTGGACCCAGGTGTCTGTCCCTGTATTGATCATCCTGAAAAGAGCATGGGTCCTTTTCCTGGAGTCAACACCTTCTCCGGCTGAGGGTCTCCGGCAGCGACACCAGCATAGGCTCACAGGGTGAGGTCACACACAGCTCCTCACAGCAAGGGATCCAGGAACCGTGTGCTGCTGGTCAATGCCATGTGCCATGTCACTAGAGGCAGCCACTTTCAAAAAGACAAAACCCGACTGTCCACCATCAGTACACACTAAGGGGCACTAACGGGAGAAATTCGTGCAGAAGGAGAATGTCCCCAAACAGAAGGCAGTGACAAAGGGTCAAGTGGCGACAGAAAGTGGTGAGTCTGCATCACGATGACTGTATAGAGTGACAGCAACGATGGTATGTTATTATGTTAAGACATACTGAAAATGTGAATTCATAAAAATAATGGCTTGTAGCTCAGGGTAGGCTGTGACTTGAAGAGAAATGCTCTAAGATGCTGGCATCACCTGGGAGGGGTGAAGGCATAATTTTATGCTAGTTTGACCAAACAGGGATGGGCCGTAAACCGTGGAGTGACCACTAAAATAACAGTGAAAGTGCTCAGCTAACAAGCTACCAGCAAAAGATGTGTGGCGGAAAGTTCTTATCAAAACACAACAGTAAAAAAGAAAAAGTCATCATGGAGGAAAGATGAGAATGGAGTGGTAGACTTGAGTCCAACATAACTTACACAGAATGTAAAAGACTACGCCTAAGAAAAAATAAAGACGGACAGATGAAAAAAAGCCAAGATGATGACAGTTGCATACATCTCAGAAAAAATAATCTGTGCAAGTGGGGACTGAAGGTCAAAGGAGAAGACAAGCTATGCTGTGGAAACAGCAATTTCGAGAAAGCTGGAGCTGCTCCAGCACCAGACCAGCCGACTCTGAGGCAAGAAGGTGTATGGGAAATAACGTGGAGTGCAAAGGTGGAAGTGTCAGTTCACAGAGAAAATATAACAGTTCTAAATTTATACGCATCCAATAAGAAAGCCTCAAACGTTATAAAGTCAATGCGAAAAACAAAAAAAGAAAACCGGACAAACTGTGATCATGATGAGGAGATTTGACAGACCTCTTTCAGGACCTGACAGGACAAGCTGCCCCTCCGCCCTCCATCCCCCAGAAAGACTAAGTGAAGAGCTAGGCAGCCTCACGCGCGTAGATAAACACACAACATGCGCCCACTTGCTGCAAAACCTGCATTCTTTTCAATGCCCATCGAACATTTAGCAGTCACCCAGATGCTGAGCTCTAAAGCGGTCTCCACATACTGCAGAGCCCTGGAAAAGATATTTACTAAAGACACGTCAGATAAACAACTGTCAATCAAAATATACAAAGAACGCTTAAAATTTGACAATAAGAAAATAAAAACTCAATTAAAATGGGCAAAAGATCTGAAAAGATATATCATAAAGAAGATTTACAAATAATGAATGAAAAGTTGCTCAATACCATAGGCCATTAGGGAATTTCAGATTAAAGCAACAATGATACCACTACACGCCTGTTCACACAGTGAAAATCTAGAATACAGACGACCAAGGTCCGTAGGACGGAGGAACAGGAACTCCCATCCCTGCTGATGGGAATGCAAAACGCTGAAAGACAGTTCGGCCGTCCCTCACAAAGCCTCACGTGCTCCCACCAGGGATCCTGCAATTGCACTCCTGAGAATCTAACTAATTGAGTCAAAAACATATCAGGCGGCGCCTGTGGCTCAAAGGAGTAGGGCACTGGCCCCATATGCCGGAGGTGGTGGGTTCAAACCCAGTCCCGGCCAAAAACTGCAACAAACAAACAAAAAAACATATCTACACACACACACACCCCTGCAAATATTTAGAACAACATTATTATAATCACCCCAAACTGGACGCAACCCAGATGTCTTTCAGCAGGCGCATGGATGAATAAACCGTGGCACGTCTGGCAATGGGCATTATTCAGTGATGAAGAGAAATGAGTTATTGCCCCACGGAAAGAAGATGCAGGACCCTGGGTGCATGCTGCCAAGGGAGAGAGGCAAGTCAGAAGGTCTGTGAGGCGTGTGATTGCAGCTGCATAATGTTCTGGAAAGGCACAAACAAACCCCCCGGAGCACCAACAGCCAGTTCCAGCTCCTGGTCTGTTACCAGCCTCTGGCTCTGTCTGGTCATGAACTGTTCTCGAAAATATCAGGTATTTATTCCAACAAATCCTTATCTAATTCCCTCATCCAAGTCACCTACAAAGTTAGGAAAGACCCCCTCAGAGAAGACAGCATCGCACAGCTGAGGGATGGATGCCATATTCTTGATCCATCTACTTAACTGCCTGCTTTGTCCCTGGGAAGAAACTCCTGTGCTACTCTCGCAAGTTACTTCTGATGCCAAATATGGAGCTTTCTCCCACACCAACCAGTCTCCAATGTTCCGGACACCAAACTGGCTTCCAGGAATCTGTGCATACTCTAAGGTTAAGAGCTCAGAGCCCTGGGATTGCCCCACTTTGGACACCAGTTTCAGGAGTGGGTCCCAGGTTGCCTCAACTTCTGCTTAACTTGGCTACAAATTGAGGGATCCTATGACCTTGTCCTCAGGCTTCATAAACGGCCGTGGCAGCTCACAGAACTCAGAGAGGCACACAGGTACACTTACTGCAAAGAACATCAATGCGCAGGAGGGAAATGCGGGGCCAGGCCAGGCAGCTGGGTGCCTCCCAATAGCTCTGCAAGCCTTTACTTCAGGAAAGTAACTGGTATGACCAGTTACATGTCAACCTCAGCTCCTTACCCTCCCCAGAGACTTCTCATCAACCTGGTCTCTCTGGGAAGCAGTGCCCACCGGAGCTGCCAAGAGTAGCCTCCTAAGAACAAAGGATGCTCCTGGCGTCCCTTCAGGAAATTGCAAAGGTCCTAGGAGCTTGCGGCCTGGAATTAGGGACAAAGACCAAATAGACATTTCTTGTTATTTCCCAGTGTCACGTCTCAGACTAACTTTGCAAATCAAACAGTCATGAAAATTCACGTGTCTGTCACATACTAGAAATGAAACCTGGTGGGGGGAGCACAAGAGCGAAAATGCTGTGAGGGGGCGAGGCCTGCACTGCACAGGTGACCCTCAGTAGGCATGTTACTGCAGGGCCCAGAGATTTCAAACTTTTAATTTGGAAAACTTCCAACCTTAAAAAAGATTTGCAAGAAAAGTATAAAGAATATTCAAATACCCTTTGCCCAGATTCACCTACTGGTTAACACTTGGCCCCCTTTGCTTTAGCATTTATGCTCTTTTGCTCTTTCCTTTATAAATCTTATAAACATCATATTGTATGTACCATAAAATATAATATATGATACATATTTTCCCCAAACTATTTGAGAGTAAATTGCATACATTGTGGCTTCTAAAGACATCACTCACCCTCCAAGCATTTACCTCCTAAATATTTCAGTGTGTATTTCCAGGTCGGAGGACACTCTCCCACATAACCACAGCACAGCTATCAATTTCAGCAAATTTAACATTAGATAAAATATTTGTATCTAATCTCCTGCCTGCGTTCCAATTTTATCACTGACCTTTTTCAAATTCTTTCCCCCAGTACAGAATCTATTCTAGGGTCATACACTGCTTTTAATTTGCTTGTTTTTCAACCCTCAGCCTTTATGTCTTTGACATTGAGGTGGAATATCTGCTTGCCCGATGAGAAAGCGTGTTGGTGAGAAGAGGAGCGGGGCACCAGCAGCTTGTGGGCTAGGACACACAGTGGGGGGCTGCCCCTTGATTGCAGCAGGGCAGAGTCTGTGAGCACCCACAGCCAGGTCTCCCCGACTCTTCCTGGGTGTGTAGAGCTGGCTCCTCTCACAGGACCACCAAGCACATGGCCTGTCATCCCCAGAGTCTGCCTCAGGGCTCCTCCCAGCCTCCCTTGTCTGCCTTCCTGGACAGGTGGACAGAGCCAGGGAAGAAGAGAGAGAAGATGAGGGACCCCATGCTTCACGGGTCAGGGCTCAGCAATGCAGTTCCCAACAGCTAAGGTGTTCTGGGTGTCAAAGAAAACACAGAGAAAGACCAGGGGCTGACCTGCACCACCCCACCGTCCTCTGTGACCCGCGTCCTGCCACACGTGTGTTCCTCCCCTGGTAGGGATTCCCGGAGCTCAGCCGACACTCTGGGCTTATCCAAGCAGCCAGTGAGAACTGTGGGTGATCTGATAGATGAAAACATCCAGAAACAGTTTTGATAAGGTATTTAAGTTATTCCTGGCCATCTGAACTCTGGGCTAAACCCAGTTATTTCAGAATTTGAAAATCTTCAAAGGAAAAATCAAAAGCTTTGGAAGCACTCTTTGTTATAATAGGACAAGGGTGACTTTTCTTAACTGCAAGAATAGTCAAGAAATAACACCTTTAAAATGAGAACACATCTAGCTGGTACTGATTATTAACTATGGTAGATTCCAAAATATATTCTGCTCTTACGTTTTTCTGATGAAAAATCAACATCTCTTCCAAAGAAAAGATCAAGTCTTGTGTTTTCCCCACTTAGCATTTAAATTGCCGTCCTTCCCTCCAGCTCATTCTGTCTTCATTCCTCAGCCCTCACTTCCCTTCTGCCTCCTCACGCTGCCTCCCCCACCAGGTGCACAGTCAGGCAGCTCCAGATACAGATGAGCTCTGTGGCCGAGCCAGGGCTAGAAGACCCGGGCTCCCCTTTCCAAGATTGTGGCAGGTCACAGAGAGAACCCATCATGCAGTGAGAATGCCCCAGCTGCGGGGGACAGCAACCTCCCAGGTGCCAGCTGGGAGGACAGATCACCTCACATAACAAGTCCAGCAGGTGGGCAGATCCGAGGCCCGAAATTGAGCACCACAGCAACCCCAATTCTTCTCTCTCTCTGCTCTGGACTCCAGGTAGGTCTGGGATCTGGAGGGTGGGTTGGCTGCGCCACTCCTGGCTATGGCCCTGAACAAGTTCTTCGTGGGCAGGCCCCATCTGTCATCTGGAGAGTGGGAGGATGACAGCCAATACCCCTGGGGTGCTCACCAGCACATGAGTGACTCTTAGGGCGCCCCCACAAAGTGGGCATGACCAATGATTTTTATGTTCCAAGGGAGACTGGGAAGGTGCCCAGCTATGGGTAGAACCAGGGCAGGACCATCCCAGCAGCCTGGAGCCATGTGCTCTGCCACCAATGACCTCACAGTCTGTGCCCTGCAAGGGGCCATTTGGGGTGTGCACTGGGGCCCACGTGTGCACAGGGAGAGGAAGACGCATGGTGAATGTGTTCACAGCCACCTCCTGGTCTCTGAGCTTCTCCCACAAGGTACCGAGAGGCCAGAGGCAGATTGTTTGGGGCTATGGATGGTGAGAGCCCAGGTAGGACCCCAAAGGCACCCACACCTCAGCTCACGGAGCTACTGCTGCCCTTGCCGTGGGAGGTCTATGGCAGGTGCAGCTGCGCCATGACCATTCCCCCTGGATTCAGCCTGAGGACGCTGTCCCTGCAGCGGTGCTCATCCCAGTAAGCAGGATCGTTGATAAAGAAGATGGTAGAAATCAGGAACCTCTGGAAGGAGAACAGGCAAGGGGTGAAAAGTCTGTGGTGGAGTCTGTGCGGGTGAGCCCAGGGAGGAGAGCAACAGAGACCGGGCTTTTCTCCTTCCCACCACCATCAGAAGAGATTAGAGGAACTGTGGCAGGGGAGCCCCAGGACCCCTGAGAATAATTCTTTGCAGATTTTCCTAAATCCTGGTTCCCCAGTGCAGTCAGTGTCCCTGCCCTGCAGGCGCCCATGATGTTAGATTTGACTGCAATGCTGAAGAGCAGGAGGCTAGAGCAGGAGGCTAGAGTGGGCTCGAGAGACATCTCAGAGGAGGCCCTGAGGACGTGGCAGACAAGAAGGTCATGCACCTGGGCTCATCATGTCCCTCCCGCCACGGCTCATCTCCTAGGCAGGTGGCAGGTGAGAGAGAGTCTGAGGCTCTGTTTCTTTCCCCAGGAGCTATAGTTCCCACCTGGGAGCTTCCGAAAGAACCTGGCCAGTACTCCAGCCAGTCTTCTGAATCCATCACTTGGGGGCAGCCCTGACAGGTGCTTCTGACCATCCTCCAGGTGACTGTTTTGTGAAGCCAGGTTGAAAGCTCTGCTTGCAGCTTGGGGTAGAAGCCTGTGGCCAATTCAATCCCCACTGAGTCAATCAGCCCCTGCTTTGCACCCAGCATGTTTGTCCTGGCTGCACAGACTTGGTGACACTCCCAGGTGACTCCAGGGCAGAGGCAGATAAATTAATTTTCTTTAAGATACAAATGAGTGGATGATGCTTAACATGTTAGGAGCCCCTGCACCTGGGCCTGTAAACAGTCTCCTCCTGTGAGAAACTGCTGCTGTGGTCACCCCTCCACCAGCCCAGACCCCCAGTATACTGTAAAGAGGAGGGAGAGTTTTTACAGGGGAGAATGAGGCCTGAGGATGCTACGTCTGCCGCTCAGGGTTAGGGCTCCTGCCCCACTGGGCAGTTCCAGGCCCCCTTCAAGAGCTGCTTGCTCTGGTCTGTCCTTGCTTTGCCGCTGAGTCAGCACAGCATAAAAATGCTGTCAGATCAATTAATTGCTCTTGATACTACAGCTTTGTAGGTAAGCAGTGGCTTCAATCCCATCAGATACACATCACGGTCACTCCAGGACAAAACTGCCCAACAGGCGAAAACCAAGCACAGGGCAGCTCACAGCCCTTCCACAACCGCCCGCCCCGTGCCTCCCCTCCCTGCTCCCTGTTGCAAAAATCAGCTCATCTACCTCTCAAGATGGTAAAAAGCAGGTAATTAACTTTGTTTAGGATATAAATGGGTGGATGATGCTTAGGTATTTGCTCTTAGAGACATCTCTATCCCACGTGTGAAGGCCTGAACAGTCTGCGGCAAGCACACAGACACCTCAGCCTCCATCATCTCCTGCTCATCTCGCAAACAAGGCCCTGCTGCTCTTTGCCCGAGGCTGACTTTTCTAGAATGTACGTAAACAGCGTAAAAGATAGAGATGACAGGAACCTGCAGGGCAAGAGGCAGCCATGCTGATCGCTGATTGCGCATTAGGAGACACTCAAGCACCCTCAGCTCAGGGCTCTGCTCCGTCAGCACCCACAGCGTGTGGGGCCCCACTCGGGCCCATCCACATCTCCCGTGGGCCTGGCGGCCTATAGGAGCAACACAAAGACAGACACTTGGGTCACCTGCTGTGCCTCGAGAAACAAGGCCCCTTATCTGACACAGCTGTCCGTGTCCCCACCCAGAGGCTGTGAGTTAGCAGCTGCCTGGCTGAGTTCACCGTCGCCCTCAGTCCCTGATGCTGCCTCCTCAGGGAGGACTCGCACAAAGCCACCACGAGGAAGACACTGTGGTGGGACACGGCACAGTGAGACTTAGCAATTTAATAGTGAGTGAAAAAGTAAGTCTGCCACTACTACAGAGTCTGCAACACCATTTTAATAAGGTAAACACTAGGGCAGCGCCTGTGGCTCAAGGTGTAGGGCGCCCGCCCCATATACCAGAGGTGGTGGGTTCAAACTGGGCCCCAGCCAAAAGAGAAAAGAAAAAGAAAAAACTGCACAAAATAAGGTAAACACTATATTCACTCTCATTTTAGGAATGCATATGGATGTGAAACAGGAATGTCCAACCTTTCTTCTCTTCTGCTCCACATTGGGAGAAGCGTTGTCTTGGACCACACATTAAAACACAAACACTAACAAAACCTGACGAGCAAATAAAAAAGTGCATAATTTTTGCAATATCCAACGTCACAGAGAAGCAAAACAGGCCTCAAAAAGTCTGCAGGGAGCCTGTGTGCCGCAGGTTGGACATCCTGATATAAAACTATATGAAAAAGGAGGCCATGGAACAATGGAGATGGGATTAGGATAGTGGTACCTGGGCAGGACGGGGCAGCAGGATTGCGAGGGACTGCGGGACAAGGTGGAGCCAGACGCGACGGGGGAGGCCAGCCAGACACCACTGGCCTTCGGGTGCTGAGCGTCCAGACCCCTAGTGTGTTGGCAGAAATGACTGCCTGGCACTCACCACCCAGCAGCCAGGGAGGAGGCTGTGAGCCAAGGATTTTGTTAATTCAGTTTGTACATAGATAGTTAGCTAAGGATAGGCAGACAAATAGATTAAATGAATAAATGGGTGGTTGGATAGGTAAATGGGTGGGTAAATAAATAACCCAGAAGATCTCACTTACTCTGACTCTTCCCCACTCTGGGAGACAAAGTGAAGGCGCCACATAGAGAGACATTGTTCTAGGAACATTGAGTCCCAACCCCGCGTGCAGAATCCCTTCCACTCCAGCACAGGCAACAGCAAGGTCTCCTACCACGGAGCCCAGGTGTCCTCCAAGTCCCCCAGACTGGGTGTTTCAAACTATGCTACAGGTTCAGGGAGACCCAGACACAGCATTGATAGAATTTCCAGAAAAGCACCCCAGCTAGCCTCTTTGGGTACCCCCTAAAGTCCCAAGGAGACCCCTGTAACTGTGGGCCATTCCTCTGGAGTATCCGCTAAAGCCTGACAGCACCAGAGAGAGCCCAGGGGGTGGCCCTGGCAGTGGCCTGAGCCTGCCCAATCACATATCTGCATTCAGATGACGCTCTGGTTTTTTTTCTTTCTTTCTTTTCTTTTTTTTTTTTTTTAAACATTCTACTGTTGCCTGAGTAGAATGCCATAGCGTCACAGCTCACAGCAACCTCAAACTCCTGGGCTCAAGTGATCCTCTTACCTCAGCCTCCCACATAGCTAGGACCACAGGTGCCTGCCACAACGCCCAACTATTTTTAGAGATGGGATCTTGCTCTGGTTCAGGCTGGTCTCCAACTCCTGAGCTCAGGCAATCCACCGTCCTAGGCCTCCCAGAGGGCTGGGATTACAGGCGTGAGCCACCGCACCCGGCCTTCAGATGCCGTTCTCGAGATCTTGCCAGCTGTGTGAGATCCTTCAGCTCAGCTTGTGTGCACTGCCTACACCAATGTCCCCAGAAGAGGGGGCCAAGGTACAGACTCTGTGGGCCTCTTGACTTGAGGCAGTTCTTCCATGTTAATGTCCTTGAAAGACACAATTGTCAGAGATGAGAAAGGCTTGCACAGCCCTCAGCAAGGAGTTGTGTGTGTAATTTACAATTAGTTAACAGGAAATAAAATATTAGCCTGTGAAAACTGCAACTTTCAAGACCTGTACAACCTAGGACCTTGCTGGAGGATGTACCAATAACAAGCGTCCTGACCTTGGGCTCACTTCTCCTCCTACCAATGTGTGAAAAGAGAAGATGGTGACTCCTTCTGCTGCCAAAATGTCAGAACTCTATGCCTTGACAGCTCTGCATTGGTGCCACACGCACGTGTGTGTCTCCTGCCCTGAGTCTCAGAGTCACAGGCATGATTTGTGCAGCGTGGCTCCTGACCTTCCCACGACAGCCGTCACACACAGATCACTACAGCCTCCCAGATTGCTGTTTCACATCTGTCCCCTCTGGCTCTGGACCTCGTCACCCACCAGTCTGGGAGAGTTCCTCAGACAGTGTCTGTGCAGTGCCGACCTCCTCAAAGGAAGGTGCTGCCTGGACCCCAGGCATTAAAAATAAAAGTGAAACCACAAGATGTTTAAACCCAAGGGCAAAAGTTTCCCGTGCAGATCAACAAACTGTGTGCTCAAAGAGACATGATTATGGGTAAAGGGTGGCATCTATGTGGGCACTGGAGTGCAGGCCGGTCACAGGGCACTGATCACAGGGAAGGCAGCACCTGGGGTGGCCAGACGCCAGGTGTCTTGAGAAGGGGCCACTCTGTACCCTCACACCACAGATGTCCACAGGTCCATGTAGCCCACCACTCAGCACTTTAGGAGAAGACACAGAGCCCCTGGCATAATCACCCCTGAACTGTGGGCACCCCTAGAGTTGTGCACCCGTGAACAGTGGGCACCCCTCAAACTGTGGGCATCCCTGGGGTTTTGCACCCATGAGCTGTGGGTACCCCTGAGCTGTGGGTACCCCTGAACTGTGGGCACTCCTGTGGGCACCCCTTGCAATGGGAAGTTGGGACAGGCCCTAACTCTTCCTGGAACTTGCGCAAGTCATTTCATCTCAGAGGAGAGGGCGGGCACATAGTATGTAACTTCTCCATTCCCACTGTGGCCTACCATGCTTTTCAGCCTGAATTTGGTCAAAGCCTTCCCGAGTCTCGGATTAAAGATGGCAGCTGAGTAACAGCTTCCCTGTAACTGGGCCTGGCGAATCTGGGGAGACAAGACTCCAGACATCTCTGGCCGGTGGGACCTGCCTACAATCATCCCTTTGAGGACACAGAGAGCCAGCAA
>CAUYPK010041414.1:0-14594 GCA_963574355.1 Loris lydekkerianus
GGGATGATAATCTCAGTGGGATTTCTGGCATCTTTTGTTTTCAGTAATCTTCTGCAAATCAGGTTTGTATTCAGTTGTAGCCACTCGGAGCAGTTCCTTTACATGAGTGTCAGTCCGAATGGACCGGTGCTTCGATTTCACGTGTTTCCCCCCTGGGGGCGGGACTACGCGCTCAGAGATCTCTCCTCAGAGGTCCCTCCCCAGAAGCAGCATAACAAAATCCAAACTTGGCAAAGAGCCACAGTATACAAAATAATGATAAGAGGCAAAGAGCCGCATTCATTTTGGCCGGGAGCCGCATGCGTGTTCGCCACCCCTGTGCTAGAGGAACATCCCCATCCCTTCTAAGAAATTATAGCATTATTATTAGTTCTGTGAATACTTAACTAAAGATAGCACAAACTGGGTACAAGGAATACAATAGCATATAAGATGTAGTTCACAGGAGCTGTCAGACTATGGGGAAGATGGACATGAAAACAGACCTATTTAGTACAGTTCAGTGTTATAATCTCCTTAACACCCTAACAACCTAGAGTAGGAGCTCCACAGCACTTGTATACCTTGAGCATTTGCCCTGTTTTCATCATTCCTCTCAAGTTGCTCCATGGAGCACATGAAGTTGGCTACGCCTAGGTTGTCCAGGTGCTGCCTTCTTGGTCCCTCCTGCTAAACTTCCCACAACATGTTCCTAGAAAGGCAGGATCCCTAGGAGGCCCTCCCTATCTGTGTTATGGTATTCTTCCCTTATCCTGATCGTAGTGCTTTGCCATATCAGGTAAGATAGGAGGTAGGAGATGCAGGTAACACTTGTCAAGCTGACTTCCTGGAGGGAAGTGGTAAGAAAGACATAGAGGGAAGTTAACCACCCACCTTTCTTGGCTGCCTCCACCCCCAGGTGAAAGTGATGCGCAGCCTGGACCATCCCAATGTGCTCAAGTTCATTGGCGTACTATACAAGGACAAGAAGCTGAACTTGCTGACAGAGTACATTGAGGGGGGCACACTGAAGGATTTTCTGCGCAGTGTGGTAAGCACACCACCCCATAGTCTCCAAGAGCCTTGGTGGTTATCAGTGGATCACCTATGTCACCACTACCTGAAACCTTGAAGGCCAGAAGAGCAGGGCCCTTCTTTGCCCCCAAAGGATCTGGGCAGGTTTGGGCACAAACAAGGAGGCTTCACTGGAAAGCCAAGATGACCCATGGGCCCTGGATCACAAGTGGGACAGGGTCTGACAACTTCTAATGGGTATTCTTCCATCCTGTAGGACCCATTCCCCTGGCAGCAGAAGGTCAGATTTGCCAAAGGCATCGCTTCTGGAATGGTGAGTCCTGCCAACAACCCTACCAATAGGGTTAAAGTGGGGAATGGTACAAAGGTTGTGGGCTGCAATGGAAGGCAGAGACCCCATACCTGACAACTAGTGAGGGCTGGGTCATTCAACTATTTATCAAGTTTCTCTGTGTGCCAGTGGAATTGCTCCCGGCTGACTGTTTTGTGACCAGAGCTGTACTTTTTTGAAAATGAGTCTGGTGTGTCAGTAGGTTGGTATGGAGTGGGGAGTCTCAAGGCAGGGCAATCTGGGCAGCGGTCTAACTGAAGGCATTTCAATAGCATTTCATGTTTCTGATTAAGACAGTGACTATGGGGACAGGAGAATAGGAGGCAGCAGGGAGGGAAGTAGAGTGGATAGTTGGGTTGGCATTGAAAGAACAGGAGTTGGGGAAGGAGCTGTTGGGGTGGCTTGAGGTTCCTTGAAGAATAGTGGTGTCACATACTAGACATTTGGGGGGTGGCAGTGATAGTTTCTCAAGAATAGGTTTGAGAAAGGCTAGCATTGGTGCCTGCTGGGACTGGTGCAGTTAGCAGAACCTCCCACCATCTCCTGGCAAGAAACTGGCTCCTTGAGGCTGGAGATAGGGTAGAAGGCTGCCAGTTACTTAGGTTCTACAGGAAAGGGGCACCTGGAGTTGTGGGACAAAAGAGGCATCCATGGGATTGGTTCAGCATGTGAAGAGGAGATGGCTTTGAGAAGGCCTAACACTGAGGAGGCTGGAAGGAAAACCCAAGCACACAGGAGTCTCAGCAGCAAGTAGCATGAGAAGGGCGTGGGCAGCCTTTGGGGAGGGGACCTTCTGGCAGGTGGGTCATGAGCTATATAGCAATTCAAGAAGAACTCCCTGGGTATATAAGCAGCTCTAGGAGCCTAAGTGACAGGAAGCAGAATTGCAGAGGGGCTGGAAGGCAGGGATTGTTATCTTTCACATTTGTAAGGGAAGGGAGAACAAAAGCCAGAGGTAGAGGCCTGGAGAGGGGGAATAGCAAACAGAAACTTGTTTAGAAACATTTGAGTTTACAATTGCAAAATTGTAGAAACAAAACAAAAAACATTTGAGTAGGAAGAAGGAGAGGTTAGAGCTTAGAAAGTGAGGAGGATGGAGTTTCAGGGGAGGTGAATGTCAGGAACATAGAGCTGGCTGGACCAGGAGGAAATCACCTCTTCCCTATCACAGGCAGGAAGGATCCAAGGTGGCAGAAAAGCAGGTTCTATGGCCCCCATTTCAGAATCAAGGTCCAGTTGATTTACTGGCTCTTTAACCTCAGCTTGTGTTTCTGTTCCAGGCCTATTTACACTCCATGTGCATCATCCACCGGGATCTGAACTCACACAACTGCCTCATTAAGTTGGTATGTCCCACCACTCTGGGCTTGGCCACCCTAGGGCCAGCCATTCTGGCTTCTTCCTCACAAAGGAGGCTGAATGTTGCCTAGGGACTCCTGTCTTGCTCTTCCTGGTGCCTCCAATGCCTTCCTCTGTCTTCTGGGAGCTCCCAGGCACATGCAGCCATAATTTCACTTCCTCTTCTTCTATCAGTCTTTGAAATCATTTGTCTAGAAGGGGTTTCAGAAGTTTCTTTTCTTTTTTGTTTGTTTTTTTTGAAACAGCGTCTCACTCTGTCACCCTGGGTAGACTGCCATCATAGCTCACAGAAACCTCAAACTCTTGGGCTTGAGCAGTCCTCTTGCCTCAGCCTCCCAAGTAGCTGGGAATACAGGCATCCACAACTATACCTAGCTGGTTTTTCTTTTCTTTTTCTTTTTTTTTTTTTTCTTTCTTTTTTTGAGACAGAGCCTAAAGCTGTCGCCATGGGTAGAGTGCTGTGGCATTACAGCTCACAGCAACCTCCACTCTCTAGCTCAAGCAATTGCCCTGCCTCTGCCTCCTAAGTACCTGGGACTACAGGCACCCGCCACAACACCCAGTTATTTTTTGGTTGCAGCTGTCATTGTTTTTTGGTGGGCCAGGGCTGGATTCAAACCCGCCAGCTCAGGTGTATGTGGCTGGCACCTTAGCAGCTTGAGCCACAGGCGCTGAGCCTTGTTTTTCTATTTTTAGTAGAGACGAGGTCTCAATCTTACTCAGGCCGATCTTGAACTCCTGAGCTCAGGCAATCCACTCACCTCAGCCTCCCAGAGAGTTAGGGTTACAGGCATGAGCCACCAGGCCTGGCCATAGAAGGAGTTTCAGAAGTTTCTTAACTATGTATAGAGCCCTGTTGCTTTACCTGGTTTTGCCCTATTATAGTCCTGTAAAGCTCAGTACTGACCCTACTTTATAGAGGTAGCACCTGAAGCCTCAACCCAAGACCACAGATCTAATAAATTTACAGGGACCAGTTTGACTTGCAGTCTGGCTTTCTGGCTGTCCAACAGCTGGCTCTGGTTCTGCCCTCTAGACTAACACTGTGCAGACTTAATCCCATTCCCAGGTGACTGCCCTGTAGCTATTTGAAGAGCTTGTCTCCTCAAAGTTCCCCACTGGCTGCCTCCACCTTGTCTTTTTCTGTCTTACCCTGCTTCTAGCCACTGCCTCATCTCTTTTTAGGAACAAGCTAGGGCAGGGTAAAAAAACTGAAGAAATTCCCTCCCACTTCTGAGTTCTACTCTCTGGATCTTAAAGCCTTTATTCTCCAGGGCTCCAGAGGCTCTGCCATGAACCCCTCATGGGCTGGGGAATCTGTTGTGAGCAGATACCAGACTGTTAGGCATCTAGCAGATACCTAGATGCCTAGGACGTCTACCAGATAGGGCTTTATGCTATGCCTCTCCTTTGCTCTGTGCACCTTTTTTCCCCTTCCCAACGGCTTACCTATACCCACACCCCAGGGCTAGGTTTGAGAATATGGTGGGGACCAGGTCCTGACCTGACCCTTCTTCTACCAGGACAAGACTGTGGTGGTGGCAGACTTTGGGTTGTCACGGCTCATAGTGGAAGAGAGGAAAAAGCCACCACTGGAAAAGGCCACCACCAAGAAACGTACCTTGCGTAAGAATGACCGCAAGAAGCGCTACACAGTGGTGGGAAACCCCTACTGGATGGCCCCTGAGATGCTGAATGGTGAGTCCTAAAGTCCTAGAGGGGACACCCCCAAAGAGGAGACAGAGCACATCTTGCTACAGAGGCCTGGGAGACCCAGGGGAGGCCTGTGAAGAGTAGGGCCAGATAACCCAGCACTTGGGCTAGATGAATTGTTTTCCCTTCCCAGGTAAGGCCTTATAACTCCCTGAGCTCACGGTTTGGAACTGGTCAGTGTTCCATCCTGAACATAGGCTGAGGTCTACTGTGGCATTTATGTCCCAAGGGTAGCTTAGAGCTCAGTCTGCTGGCCCAACATTAGCCTGTTTCTCTCAGTGCTGAGAACTGGTAGATGATGCTCAAACCATCCATGCCAACCAGAAACCCTGGCTGGCATTCTTGAAACGTACAGCATTGGGAAGCCTCAGAAATGGTCTGATACAACCCTTTTTGGAATCTGAGGCCCAGAGAAGTTCAGTGATATGCCCAGGAGCCCATATCTGGCTAATAGCAGAGCCTGAATAAAACCTGGTCCCAGCTTGGTGACCGTAGCTCAGTGAACAGGGTGCTGGCCACATACAACCAAGGTGGCGGGTTTGAGCCGGGCCTGGGCCTGCTAAACAACAATGACAACTGCAACAAAAAAATAGCCAAGCGTTGTGGTGAGCGCCTGTAGTCCCAATGACTTGGGAGGCTGAGACAAAAGAACACTTAGCCCAAGAGTTGGAGGTTGCTGTGAGCTTTGATGTCATGGCACTCTACCGAGGGCAACATAATGAAACTCTGTCTCAAAAAACAAACAAACAAAAAAAAAAAACCCACCTGGTCTCATTCTCTTCCTCTATATCAGAGGTTCTCAACCTGTGGGTTGTGACCCACAGAAACTTTATTAAAGGTTTGCAGCATTAGGAAGGTTGAGAACCACTGCTCTATACCATGAGCTTCATCCTGAGCAGTGTTGTATCACAAGATCTTTTCAAGGCAGGCCACCCAGAGCTAAATAAAGATGATTTTCAGGTGGTGTCCATCCTGGACAACCTTTGGATCATCTCCATAGAACTGTTTCTAGTCCTGGTTCTTGGCTGTGGGTTGGCTTGACCCTAGACCCAATGCAGAGCAGGTGAGGGATATAAATTTAACAGCCTGCTTTCCTGTGTTCCCCAAGGAAAGAGCTACGATGAGACGGTGGATGTTTTCTCTTTTGGGATCGTTCTCTGTGAGGTGAGCTCTGGCACGGAGGCCATGCCTGAGGTAGCAGGAGTTACAAAACTGGGGCCTCTCCTGGGGATGAATAGCTTGCCATAAAATCAACTTGGGTGTAGGGTTTTATAGTTTATAACTAATCTCCACATCTGTCACATTTGTGTTTCATTGGTTGCATGAGAAAGACCGAGCAGATTTTTTTAGGTGGGGCTGCTGAGGCTCTGACAAGGATAGTAGCTTGTTCTTGGTCACATGGTCAGCAAGGGGAAGATGAGACTTAGAATCCGAGTAGGAAAGGCAAGAGAATGTTCCTGTGGCTATCAGTCTAGCTCTTAGGCCAAATGTAACCTTTCCCAATTCCCCTCTTCTCCTTTCCCCCATTCATAGGCCTTTATGGTGTCTCTACCCTAAGCCTAAGAAGTACAAGTAGCCACACCAGGAAGTGCCAGCCATGTGCTAGGCACCATGTGGTACAGAATAAGTCTTAGAAAGAGCCCTACCTTTAGGAGCTTAGCAGTTGGGTAGCAGCATAGCTTAGTATATCTCAAAGACTCAAACACATACACATTCAAAGCCTTCTTTGGTGTTACAAACAAAGTTGTAAGAGAGGAAAGAGAAGGAATGGTTAGAATAATGAAGGAAGGTTTCTTAAAAGATTGATATTCTCAATAGATACCAATTGGAGCGGTGCCAGTGACTTAGTGGGTAGGGTGCTAACTGGTTTGAACCCGGCCCAGGCCAGCTAAAGCAACAATGACAATTGCAACAACAAGAAAAAAAAAAATATTGGGGCATTTTGGAGGGTGCCTGTAGTCCCAGGAGGGAGGCTAGGACTATAAAACTGAGGCTGAGGCAAGAGAATCACTTAAGCCCAAGAGTTGGAGGTTGCTGTGAGCTGTGACACCACGGTACTCTACCCAGGGCAACAGCTTGAGACTTTGTCTCAAAAAAAAAAAAAAAAAAAAAAGATATCAATTGAATATCTGCTGTATACACCAGCACTAGGCTAGTGCCAAAGGGTTTCAGACATGAATCAGACCCCAAACCTTGCCTTATAGAGCCTTAACTCTGGCAGAGGACATAGCTACATGGAGATACAAGTGGGGAGGGCAGGTGAGGGTGGGCTAAGTGGAAGCTTCCAGCCTCCAGATGCCAATGTGGAACATTGTACTGCTGTTGTTTCAATTAGACCTCTTCTAAACCCTGCTTAGTAACCAGACTCTCATTTGAGATACGGGTCTGGATTATCAAGATTCAGAGAGATGAGGGTGAAGGACAGCTCTCTAAATCTAGGTTTTTACCCTTCCATCTTCTGCCTATCCTTGTATTCACAGACCAGCATCTTGAAACCCTGCCATGGATCTGTGGCCTCTATAGTCCTTCTAAACCTGTCTTCTCACCTTACAGATCATTGGGCAGGTGTATGCAGATCCTGATTGCCTACCCCGAACACTGGACTTTGGCCTCAACGTGAAGCTTTTCTGGGAGAAGTTTGTCCCCACAGACTGCCCCCCAGCCTTCTTCCCCCTGGCCACCATCTGCTGTAAACTGGAGCCTGAGAGCAGGTTGATATCCCATCCCTTTCTCCCAGTTCTTAGGGTTCTGGGTTTCCCTGGCCTTAGGCCAGGGAGCCCTTCCCAAGCACAGGGGTAGCAGAAGCCTTAAGTTCAAGAATGTGGCTATCCAACCTCAAAACAACCTAACAACTCTGGCATGCCTGGTTGGAGGGGAGGGAAAGGCATAGTGGCAACTGAGCTGGATAGGACACAGAGACACAACCATTAAAAATAAGTCTCGGCTTGGTGCCTGTAGCTCAAGTGGCTAAGGTGCCGGCCACATAACACGAGACCTGGCAGGTTTAAATCCAGCCCCAGCCCGCCAGACAACAATGACAACTATAATCAAAAATAGCCAGGCGTTGTGTCAGGTGTCTGTAGTCTCAGCTACTTGGGAGGCTGAGGCAAGAGGATCACTTAAGCCCAAGAGTTTGAGGTTGCCGTGAGCAGTGACACCACAGCACTGTATCCAGGGCGACAGCTTGAGACTCTGTCTCCAATAAGTCTCAGGCAGTGCATGTGGCTCAGTGGGTAGGGTGCTGGCCCCATATACCGAAGGTGGCAGGTTTAAACCTGGCCCCGGCCAAACTGCAACAAAAAAATAGCCAGGCATTGTGGCGGGCACCTGTAGTCCTAGCTACTCAGGAGGCTGAGGCAAGAGAATCACCTAAGCTCAGGAGTTGGAGGTTGCTGTGAGCTGTGTGATGGCCATGGCACTCTACTGAGGGTGATAAAATGAGACTGTCCCTACAAAAAATAAATAAATAAATAAGTCTCAAAGAAGAAAAATCACCTAAACCATTCTAGCACAATAAGTGTCTTCATCTTCATCTTTCCATATTCCCTTGTCCACGTCCACACCTATAAATGTTTTCATGGTAAATAGATAAAAGCTTTGTATTGTTACTACCCAGTCTTCCTGGGGTTGGTTGGTTGTTTGAGACAGAGTCTCACTATGTAAACCTCCATAGAGTGCTGTGGCATCACAGCTCACAGCAATCTCAAACTCTTGGGCTCAAGCGATTCTCTTGCCTCCACCTCCCAAGTACCTGAGACCATAGGCACCTACCACAACACCCGGCTATTTTTTCTTACAGTTGTCAGTTTATCATTTTTGTTAACAGCATGAAATTCTATTAGAGAATGTCTGAACAGAGATGTTCAGGTTTTTCTAGTTCCTTTTTACAATAGGTATTAACTATAGTGAGAGCAGCTTAATAAATTAAGCTTATTTCTCCTTTAAAGAAGTCTTTTAAAAATTAACTTTATTCTTCTCAAGTGATAATTTTCATTATTAACAGAATTACCCTAGGTGTTTTCAGGTTTACATATTATAAAATTAGAATCTTTGGCTTGGCGCAGTGGCTCATGCCTGTAATTCTAGCACTCTAGGAGGCTGAGGCGGGTGGATTGCACTGAGCTCACAGGTTCAGGACCAACCTGAGCAAGAGCGAAACACAATCTCTTAAAAAAAAAAAAAAAAAATGGGGCAGCACCCATCTCAACCTCCTAGAGTGCTAGGAGTACAGGCATGAGCCACCACACCCAGCGAGGGTTGAAATTTTCTAGTGGGAGGATCTCTATATTTTGTTCTTTTATAGGCCAAAGGACTGTAATCCTTCAATAATACCAATTTAAGAGCTTGAGGAAAAATTATGAAGCTATGCAATATTTGTTTGCTAATTTCCTTTCTCAGTCATTCTCAATGTCTCTAATTCATTCAAAAATATATCTATGGGGGCTAGACACAGTGGCTCATACCTATAGAATAACACTTTGGGAGGCTGAGGTAGGTGGATTGCCTGAGCTCAGGAATTCAAGACCAGCCTCAGCAAGAGCCATACCCCATCTCTACTAAAAAATAAAAAAATTAGCTGAGCGTGGTAGTGGGCACCTATAGTCCAAGCTACTTGGAAGGCTGAAGCAAGAGAATTGCTTGATCCTAAGAATTTGAGATTGGTTGCTGTGAGCTACAACAGACACTAGGGCACTCTACCCAAGGTGACAATGAGACTCTGTCTCAATAAAAAAAAATCGTATGTATATATATATGGTATTCAGTAACTACTATGTGCCCAGGTACTGTTCTAAGTGCTTAAGTTACATCAGTAAACAAAACAGGTGCTTGCCCTTATGGAGCATATATTCTAGCAAGGAGAGATGATAAAAGATATGATAAATAAACCATATTGAATATTAGAAAGTGATGGATGCTATGGATAAAAAAAGTCAAGCTGAGTAAAGAGGTTTGCTTAGAGAGTACAAGTTACATTGTTTGTTTGGTTGGGGTTTTTTTTGTTTGTTTGTTTTGTTTTTTTTTTTTGAGACACAGTCCCTGTCACCCTGGGTAGAGTGCTATAGCATCATAGCTCACAGCAACCTCAAACTCTTGGGCTTGAGCAATCCTCTTGCATCATCCTACCTAGTAGCTGGAACTATAGGTGTCCTTCACAATGCCCACTTAGTTTTTATGTTTTTAATAGAGACAGGGTCTTGGCTCTTGCTCTTGTTCTTGCTCAGACTGGTCTCTAAACTCTTGAACTCAGGCAATCCACATGCCTCACCCTCCCAGAGTGCTAGGATCATAGGCATGAGCCACCGCACTTGGCCAAGTTGCAATTTTGGTTTTTTGTTTTGTTTTGTTTTTTGAGACAGAGTCTCACTTTACTATTCTCGGTTGAGTGCTGTGCCGTCATAGCTCACAGCAACCTCAGACTCTTGGCCCAAGTGATCCTCTTGCCTCAGCTTACCAAGTAGCTGGGGCTACAGGCCTGCCACAAAGCCCAGCTATTTTGTTGTTGTTGTTTGTTTTTAGAGATGGGGTCTTGTTCTTGCTCAGGCTGGTCTCAAATTCCTGAGCTCAAGCATTCCACCTGCCCTCACCTCCCAGAGCAAGTTGCAATTTTAAATATGTTGGTCAGAGTAGACCTTACTAATATGACATGACATTTAAGCATAAACATGAAGAAAGGAGAAGGAGGAGTAAGCCTGCAATAGCTTAGGATTCCAGTATAGTAAAGCCATTTCCACAGCATGAAGAGCCTGGTATTCTTGTTCTCTTTGGAAAGAACTACTGAGTCTAGGAAATGCCCTTTCCCAGGAAGATCCAATGGTGTGGAAAAAGCAAGTCTGAAGATTGGGAAGGATCTTTAAAAAGGCACTTACTCCAATCCTATCTCTGATAATTGCATTTTTCCCAAGACATGGGGAACATTTTTTCTGAACTTTTTTTTTTTTTTTTTTTGAGACAGTCTCACTGTGTTGCCCTTTATAGAGTTCTGTACTGTCATAGCTCACAGCAACCTCACCTCAAACTCTTGGGCTTAAGCGATTCTCTTGCCTTAGCCTCCCAAGTAGCTGGGACTACCGGCACCTACCACAACACCCAACTATTTTTTTGTTGTAGTTGTTGTTGTTTAGCAGACTTGGACTGTGTTCGAACCCACCAGCCCCGGTGTATGTGGCCGGTGCTCTAACCACTAAGCTATGGGTGCCAAGCCTGAACGTTTTTTCTTTTTAAACTACCACCTCTAGCCAGTTCATCCTTCTCAGTGTTACCTTTAATCTTTATGGCAACTCTGTGAGGTAGCAGTAACATATCATGCCCATTTCTTAGAGGCACACCTAGGTTAAGGGGTTGGCCTGAGGTCATATAGCTAGGAAGTGGCTGAACCTGAATTCCTTCCATGTCGCCCCATGGCCCTCATTCCACCTGCCTCTGATTCACCTTTTTCTTTCTAGACCAGCATTCTCAAAACTGGAGGACTCCTTTGAGGCCCTCTCCCTCTACCTGGGGGAGCTGGCCATCCCACTGCCTGCAGAGCTGGAGGAGTTGGACCACGCTGTGAGCATGCAGTATGGCCTCACCCGGGACTCACCTCCCTAGCCCTGGCCCAGCCCCCTGCAGGGGGGGTGTTCCACAACCAGCATTGCCCCTCTGCGCCCCATCCCTGCTGTGAGCAGGGTTGTCTGGGCTTCCTGTGGATTGAGGGCTTGTTTTGAAGCAGAATAAGCCATCCCTACTACCTCTCCAGGAGGTGAGCAGGCGCAGCACCAGGGAAACATATCTCCACAGTTTTGGGGGCCTGGTTACCGTCTGTAAATCTAACACTCGCCTGAAAGCTGTGAAGAAGATTAAAAAAAAAAAAAACCTGGCCTTAGGGCCAGGAGGAATCTTACTTGGATCCACTGCGCTATTGCTTACACTAATCAGCGTAACCTGGGCCTGCTGGGCAGGATCCAGGCTAACCCTGCCTGTGAGCTCTGAAGTCTCTAGTCCAGCTGGGTACATAAGGACATCAAGTGAGAATGTGAACAAGAAAAAAACTGATGGCCAGATGGCACTCAGTGTGAAATGACAGTGGTGCTCCCCCTTCCATCACAGCCAGATCCTGAGCAGAGATTGAGGGAATAGGTTTTGAAGAGTCCCTTAGTCCATATTGGTGGAACAGCCAAGAGTCAGGAAAAGGGCTGGCTTCTGTTCACCTGCTGGGGGCTCTAGCCAGCCCAGGGACCACATCAGTGTGAAGGAAGCTTCTACCTCATGTTCTCGAACTTATTATTGGATACTGGCGAAGAACTTCTGGGCAACATCCTTTCTGCAACAGTCACCCACCAGCACAGGAAGAGGCTGGGGGCTAGAAGGAAAGAGGCTCTGCCCTCTAGAAGTCCCATAACGTGGCTGTTACTCATATCCTGGTGGGCTCCTAAGATATTTGCCTAAAGGTAGATGGGTTCTGGAGGATAGTATGGCTTGTCACAGTCCTAGGGTCTGAGACCAGGTGAGTGGGGGTCTCGGCATTCTCTTGGCCTTGGCCTTGTGGCACCCATTTCTTACCCTTCCACATACCTGTTCAGGCAGCATCTTGGGCTGGGAAGAGGTGGTGGCAGAATCCCAGAGCTGAGATGCTGAGAGAAAAAGCTCCCTGGGCTGGGCCATCTGGCTTCTACCTCCCTTGTTTGGCCCAGCTCTTAGCTCCTGGCAGCAGCCTCCTGAGCCACAGCATTGGGCACCCTCTATCTTGGCTCCCAGAGCACCAGGGATTCTTCAGCACAACTAGATTTGCCTCCTAAGTGTTCGTGAGCTTACACCATATTTAACAAATTGGGAATGGGTTTAGGGTATTAATGCAACGTGTGGTGGTTGTATTGGGGTAGGGGCAGTGATCCAGGAGAGTGGTTGCTGTTGATATTACCTTGTTATATCAATTGGGTGATATATGAAATATTGTATATAGATCTGTTGAATTGTGGAATCAGATGTCATCTCTCGCTAGAGTTTACTTGCTGCATAGACTGTACTTCTGTGTGAAGTTTGCAAATTTGCTGTAGGATTAAGCCCTGGACTCCCAGTAGCAGCAGCACAGTTCAGCATCAGCATCGTGTGGCTGGCTGTACCTCAACTGTCCCCAGCAAGTGTGGGAGTGGTGGGCCTGAACTGGGCCATTGAGCAGACTAAATAAATTAAGCAGTTAACATAACTGGCTATACTGAGAGTGAAAAAGTGATTTGGAGCCTAACTCAGGAAGGTAAGTGTGGAGGGTCTGCTGGCCACCTTCAGGCCCAGGCCACACGATTCCCCACAACAGGGAGATTTCATGCTCCCAAGTCTAAGCCCCTCTCCTTAAGCAGGTGCCATTCTGCTGCAGAGAACACATATATCTCACCTGAGGCAGACCCTTCCTTGGAGCAGGTATGACTATGACCTCATCTTGGGCCCACAGAGCTGGTCTGCCTAGCTCCCCCTCCCAGGTGAATGGTTCCTTAGGAGCCCTACACTCCCACCCTCTACTACACAAACACTTCTCCAGCCTGAGTGCCCTGGCTTTCTCTTCTTAGGCTGGGTGCCACTTTTGTAAGGAGAAAAGGACGATTAACCGCCACCCTTGTGTTTCCCTACAAGTGCTTGAGAGAAGAAAACCCTTTTCTTTTGTACATGGGAGATGTTGTGGAAGAATGACCAATGGGCAGGATGATAATATCTGGTTAGTGGGGTCTTGTGAACAGTTTAAATCCACAAATCCAAAGTAGATTTCTCTCAAGCACTGCCTAAGTTTGAGGAATCCAACTTAAGGGCAGAATCTGGGTCCTAAAAAATGCACCCTATGATCTGGGGTGTGCATTGCCAGGAGAAATATAGAGCAATGTCTGGGCATGGGCACAGGTCACCCTAAGTATTCTTAGAGGCTGAGAACCAATTGCTGAAATTCCCTGCTGACAGTCCAGAAAACGCTCCCATTGGTATCGTTTCTGGAGCCCTAGGAGTCAACTCACAGGAACCTTCCTCAACCCAGCACTGTTATAGGTAGCCCAATGACACAACCCTCTCTGTACTGTCATTCCTTTGGTGGTTGTAGTCCCACCTTACCTCCAGCCCCTAACTAGGGCTGTCTGGTTATTCATTTTAACCACTCCTACCTCAGAATGCAGAAGGGTAAAGGATTTGCAGTGATCAATAGCCCTCCAGGGATACCCACATCACCTTGCAGTTTCAACCTAAAAGATTGCTGGTGATGAGGACAATCAGAATGTGGAGGCTGTAGTTGCCAACCATTCAACTGTTGCCACCTTCCAATTACAGGGCCAGGGTGGTGGGGCAGCGCCCAGGGCTCAGTAGGCACTGGCCCCATATACCAAGGATGGCATATACCAAGCACAGAGAGTAAAGCCCTCAGCCCCGCCCAAACTGCAACAAAAAAATAGCCGGGCATTGTGGCGGGCACCTATAGGCCCAGCTACTCAGGAGGCTGAGTCAAGAGAATCACCTAAGCCCAAGAGCTAGAGGTTCCTGTGAACTGTGATGCCACAGCACTCTACTGGGGCAACAAAATGAGAGTCTGTCTATAAAAATGTACATGGCCGGCTCGGTGCCTGTGGCTCAGATGGCTAAGGCGCCAGCCATATACACCTGAGTTGGCGGGTTCGAATCCAGCCCGGGCCTCCAAACAACGACGGCTGCAACCAAAAATAGCTGGGCGTTGTGGCGGGAGCCTATAGTTCCAGCTACTTGGGAGGTGGAGGCAGAAGAATCGCTTGAGCCCAGGAATTAGAGGTTACTGTGAGCTGTGATGCCACAGCCCTCTATCCGGGGCGACAGCTTGAGGCTCTGTCTCACAAAAAAAAAAATGTACAGGGCCAGGGTGAATGAAGAAGAGGCCAGAGCTTGCCACACAGGTGTTGACAAGGCAATACAAAGCTTCCCAACTTACAGGGAGTTTTCCTGTCACTCCATAAGAACCTGGCAACATATTTTTTTTTTTTTTTTTTTTTTTTAATGTCAAATACAGAACATTTTTCCACACTTTAGATGTAGGTATCAGAATGAGGTATATAAGACATGTATACAGAGAAATGCTTTTATAGAAAAGTAGAAACCAGTAATGTTCTCTTCTCTAGCATCATGAACACCAAGATCTGAGGTCTAGCTCTCCAGGCAAATGACTCCAGGGAACAGCCTGCTGAAAGGAAGGGACTCC
>CAUYPK010041415.1:0-22504 GCA_963574355.1 Loris lydekkerianus
ATTTGCAGAAGATTACTGAAAACAAAAGATGCCAGAAATCCCACTGAGATTATCATCCCATCACTCCAACAAGGTAACAAAAAGCACCTGACTGAGCATGTTATATTATGTGTTTAATATATTATTGTTAAAATTATATGCTTTTGTGTGAGTGTTTGTCTGTTTTGGCAGGTCACTGCGTGGTGTGGCTCTCTGACTCGCACAGTTTAAAATTTTGGCTCTTTGTGTCGAACTTGTTCGCCACCCCTGGAATAGGGTGCTGGCCCCATATGCCAGAGGTGGTGAGTTCAAACCCAACCCTGGGCAAAAACTGCAAAAAACCCCCCAAATTTGAAAAATACTAAGTAAAAAATAAGCACAGAAGATGAGACAAAATAGTCTTGGTGAATGCTATGTAAATACACTTGAAAATGTGGGGAGAAGGATAATATTCTAGGGAAACATAATCAACTAAAAATAATTCCAAAAGAGATACATGCTCAACACATATTCATTTCCATAGTCATATGAAATAGAGGAGGTTGTCAGGCACCTGAGTCCCCCTCAGAAAAGAAAGTGCTGGGGGGTGGGGGAGGAGCGGCGCCTGTGACTCAGTGAGTAGAGCACTGGCTCCATATACTGAGGGTGGTGGGTTTGAACCTGGCCCCTACCAAACTGCAGGAAAAAAATAGCCGGTCGTTATGGCAGGTGCCTGTAGTCCAGCTACTTGTGCGACTGAGGCAGGAGAATAGCTTAAACCCAAAAGCTGGAGGTTGCTGGGAGCTGTGACGCCACAGCAATGAGACATGGTGAGACTCTTTCTCAAAAAAAAAAAAAAAAAAAAAAAAAGAAAAGAAAAAGTAAAAGAAAAGAAAGTGCTGGGCCCAGAACATTTCACAGAGAAATTATTCCATGTGTTTAGAGACTAGAGCATTCTAATGCTAAATTAATTGTTCAAGAGCATAGAAAAAGAAAATAAATGAATAAATTATTTGCGAGAAGCATCTAGTCCCATAGTATAAAGAATACTCAGTACTAATGAAATGTACATTGTGATGAAAATGTGTAAAACAGTCTATGAGGTCTATGAGGCTAGTGTATGATACCCCATGATCATACCAATGTACACAGCTATGACTTAATAAAAAAAGAAATTTAATTTCATAATTCAAGGACCAGACTATTCAATGTTAAGAAACCATAGACATACACATATTAAATCTCCAAAAGCCAGCTTTCTGATAGTTGTGGAAACATCAGAATCGCTCCAACTAAAATTAGGAACAAGAGAAGGTATTCACAGTATTATGATTATATGACTATGAGCATCAGCCAATGCAATTAAACAAAAGATACTGGAGATAGAAAAACCAGAAGGACAGTGACAAAATCATTTGCAGATGATAGGACTGAGTATCTGGAATTGTCAGAAGAAAAAAACTAAAAATGACTATGATTACCCAGAAGATTCTGTAAGGTAGTAGTGTACAGAATTAGCCTGGCTTAATTCATGACCTTCCTATATATCCAAACAGCTCATTAGTAGATGTAGTGAGAGGAAAAAAAAAAAACACATTTATAATTAAATACAAAGAAAATAACTTTTCAACAAAATGTGACAAATATGAAATTACCTGAAATAAAATTTAAGCAAAAGGAAAGACATATGTCAGGTGGTGCCTGTGGCTCAAAGGAGTAGGGCGCTGGCCCCATATACCAGAGGTGGCGGGTTCAAACCCAGCCCTGGCCAAAAAAAAAAAAAAAAAAAAAAAAATACTGCAAAGAAAAAGAAGATCGTGAAAAGGAAAGACTCATGTCTCCAAATAGAGAGACCCATAATGGTCATAAATATCATGAATCGTCTTAATTTAAATTAACATTATCTCAATATGTATGTATTTTTTTAACTACAGAAATTTATCTCTAAAGCTTATATAGAACAAAAAACAGCAACACTTTTCAAGAAAGAGTACTGAGGGAGAATTAACACTTTTAGATTTTAAAATCTATTTTACAGTTTCAATAATTGAAAAATGCACATGGGAAGACAGATCAGAATAAAAGTCCAGAAATGAACTTAAAACATCAGAAAACAGTTTCAAGTGCAAAATGATGGCTTCTACAAACATTCTTATTTGGAATAACTGGGTACTCATCTAAAAAAAGTAAGAATAAATTTGTAGCTATACTCAACATTCTCCACAAGAATAAATTCCAACTTATTTAAAAAAAAAAAAAAAAAAAAAAAGCATAATAATGCCAAAAGAAAAACATGGGAGAATTACTTTACAACTCTAGAATTTGAAGGTCTCCTTTCTAAGTAATTAAGTATCAGAATAGGACATCACAAAAGAAAAGTCTGATAAAATCAAGCTTACTAAAACAGAAAGCTCAGGGGCAAAGCTACAAGCAAAATCAAAGGCAAACATAAAAGGAGGGGAGGGAGATTTGCTATCCATATCTCTGGTAGAAATCAATGAAAAAACACAACCAGGAAATTAATATAAAGGCAGGCAAAATACGTCAAAAGGCAGGTCACAGAAAAGATTTATGAATGGCTCTCAAACACATAAAAAGATGTACAACCTTATTCATAAGAAAAAGAAAGTAAAACTATACTGAAATTCCATTTTTATGTACCAGATTAACACATTTCTAAAAGTTTGACAACACACTTTGAGGTGTGGGGCAGAACTTTGATTCATTGAAGGTGGGCTATGAATCTGTATAATTCTTATCAAGGACAAGTTGGCAATACCTTCCTCTACAGAACTTACAAAGGCATATACCTTCTCACCTAGTAATTCTACTTCTGAGAATACATACTACACATATCCTCAAATATAAATAAAAATATAAAATGAAGGAAGTATGAGATTAACTGCAATATTATTTGTAACAGCAAATAGCAGAGGGATGATTACAAAATAATATGGTATTTTCATGAGATGAAATACGACATAGCTATAAAAACAAAGGATAAGGAAGTTCTCTGTATTCTTTATAGAAAGGTAGCTGAGATATTTTAAAAGAGCAAACAATATGCAGAATTATATACCCAGTAGACCATTATTTGTTTTGAAGGAGGGACTATGAGAACCCTCAGATTTGCTTACTATGTATCAGAATTTTGCTTGTACATGTATGTAGATTAATACCCTACCCTCCACTTTTTTCCTTTTGCAATTATGTTATAATCTATTCAAAAATTTAAGAAACAAATTGAATATAAAAATGGGAAATTTCCCATCATAACACCTAGGAGAGAGAATTATAAAAACACAACATTCCCCAAGATGAAAGTACATCTGTCCATTCAGCATCTCGCACTTTGCAGCTCTCTGAACACTCCTGCTGGTTGGGTAGCCAGTGGCAATTGAATTTTTAAATCATATTTACAAACTCTCTTGAGACTAAAGAGCACCTGAGTCCAGGGTCTGCTCTGGGCAATGATTGAGGTTGCTGGGAAAACAGGCAGCGTTAACTTTGCTACAAGCTGGGGGCCTTCTAAGCCTGGGCTTACTGCCATTTGCTCTAAGTCTGGTACCCTGGTTGCTTTTGTGCTGTTTGGGGCAGGACAGCTGGCTCAGCCTCCTCATGGAAATCAAGTTTCATTAGATGGAGTGCTAATGACTTAATTGATCTGCAAAGACCTAAGCTTTGTGTGCCCCAGAGGAAAAGAGCCAGAGGCCTGGCTGATTGAAGTTCTGAGACATCTGTAAATTCAAATAAGTCTTTCTTTCTCTGGGGGCAGGTTAGCTTAAAAGGTCTTAGTCTACAGGGCACTTTCTCTGCTGGTCCTCCTTTTAGTTTTAGCCAAGCTGTCTTTAGTCCAATGACTGCTTTGAGTTTGTGGGCCCTGATTTAAACATGCAAATCCCCCAAAAGGGAAAGAGACTCTTGAGATGGCATATGCATTTGAGGCCAGGCTAAACACTGACACCCACTTCCCACCATAGCTCTTCATATGAATCAGTGCAAAATGGCTCACTTATCTGTCAAAGTGACCATTAATGGGAAAACATTTTTTTATACTTAGCTTACCTCAAGGTATTTTGTAAAGGAAAAGTTTGATTCTTTGTTATACAGAGGTTTGATTCTTTAAAGTAAAATAGACTCAAAAGAATAAGAGGCAGAAGATGAACAAGAGGAAGGAAAAAGAAGGGGAGGGGAAGAAAAGGTCTGTTTTTCAGGGAGCCCACCCTGTTACCAGGGGCTGGTATGTGATGGGAGTTTTTCTGAAGCTCAGCAGTAGATGTTGGCTGTCTCCTCTCTTTCTGTTGAATGAGAGCACAAAGATTGAGGGAGCTTAATCATTCTCTTGAGAGTCCATATTAAGTCAGCTGTGGAACTGAGATTACATGTGCAAATCTGTAATGAAAGCACCTACTTTTTGCATTCCAACACATCATCCCTTAGAATGAATGGGATAAAAGTCATTGTCCCAAAGTTTTTTGAAAAGAAACAGTTGTTTGGCTTCCCCCTACAGTTCAGCGTCTCACTTCTGTTCTCTGGCAGGGACTGACCAGATTCCTATTAACTGAAACTTCCAAAGAGCACCTTCCCAGGTGAGCCCTGGTTCCAGCTTCAGCACCCAAGACAAAACCATTCAACCTGAAGGTTGTGATGCAAATAGTGACCCTGATTATTTCCAATTAGAAATGACCCATGTTAATATATCCACAGAACCGTCACTGAGTCTCCACCATCTCACACCTGTCTCTACAGAAGAGAAGTTTAGGCTTCAAGGTTATTATCACCAAAGAAGTTGATACAGACAGTGTTTCTTTCTCTGCGGGGACATCAGAGATCTGACAGTCACGGGAGGAATGAAGCAGACAGCAATAATGTTATTTCTGCGATCATAAATTGAGGGAAATGAAAAGCTGAAATCACTCTGCTTTCAGCCATGAACTGATAGGGCAATAACATTCTAAAATATTTTAGATGAAGACTTGAATTTGAAGCCAATACTGAATTCTCATATGCTGCTCAGTTTCTCATTGGGGGAAAGAGTAAATGTTTGAAGGAGGAATGTTATGGGAAGAAAAAATAAAGAAGGAGGAAATACTACATCTATAATTCTATATACTTATACACCCTTTCCGTTGGAACCTTCATTTATTTTTTCCAGTGAAAGAAATGGTTGCTTAGAAACAGGCTACATGGTATAGTATATTGATTTTTCTATATTTGTGCTATATTTTTATATATTAATTTACTCTATATATTTCTTTATTACTGTGTACGGTCTTTTAGAATGTAAATATTAATTTATGGGCATAATGACATTTGAGATTTTTGAACAGCATTAAACTTAGAAATGTCCCTAGGGGCAGCCAGCAGGACAAGTTTCTTGTAATCAAATGACTAAATGTAAGGTGAAATTATTCTGTAGAATTTGAACCCACATTCCTATGATTTGGTGGCAAGAATGTTATCAGCAGAGTCATTAGTGCCATAGTAACCTCTGTCTTTGCACATTTGCAAATTACAGATTCACATCCTTGCTCTGATTAGCTCCTGAAGTGCTGAACAAGAACTTGTAATTATGCACTGCGGTCCTCTCTCCTGACAGACTGACATTACAATTTGCATCCGAGCCCATATAGCTACAGAATGTAAAAGTACTATTGAATGAAATTAGTTCATTTGGATCCACTTGTATTAATGGAATGTGTCATTTATATTGCAGGACTGGTTTTGTCTTTTATTCACTCCTGTGTTCAGCCTCCAGTGCTCAGGACAGATTATTCCCTCCCTGCACCAAGCTGAACAATTGCTCTCCGTTGGAGCTCATGACAAAGGGTAGTTTAGTGGGTGGTGAAATGTCCATGAAGTGAGAAAATCTAAATTCCTGTCCTAAATGCACCATCAATTCTTTTGATAATATTAGACAGGACTTCTCATACCTCAATACATGAAACAACAAAAAAGCCTGAATATCTACTCCATCAGCCCTTATTGGAATAAAAAAACAGTATATTTAAAGGACTTTAATACACTGCAAAAGATAATTTCCAATATTTGGAACACCACAGAAAAACGAGTTTATGAGTTAGTAACGATCGCTGACTTTTCTTCTGCATACACCATCCTTTAGGGGATCATACTTCAGGTTTCCCAAGTCATCCAGCCAATTTAAATCATTTTATTTTTTCTACTGTGCTATTCTGTCATCATGCCGTGTTAATAATTTGTCTTCAGATTCTTTCATATCAGCGTTCCTCTTCCTTTTGCTAAGACTTTAAGTTGTTACGTGACATTTCAGTAGATCATCACCAAATTATATAAATCAGCAAATTTTCTTCCCATATTTTCTGGAAAAGTACAAATGTGTCATGCCACTGAATAGGTTATATAGATGTGATTTCTGATCTGTAGTAGTTTCCATTCTAGAAAATACTGACCATGGAGCAAATAGAGGTGTAATGGTGGTGGTGAAGATTGAAGGGATTGGGGACAATCTGTACACATCCAGGCACTAGAATCAAGGTGTTACTCATACTGTTCAAGGCGGTATACATATTATAGGGTCCATTCCACTCCCACCATTATAAACTAGCTTGGGGTGGCCAATTTGTCAATCTTGAAGTCAATATATTCCATCATGAACAGTATTGTTTACATCTGGAATAAGTGCTCATTGTAAAAATTATAAAGTGATTTTATTATGTTTTTGAACTGAGCTTTAACATTCATCTGCCACTTAAACTATGATATTCCCTTTCTACAGTTGTATAACAATAATGATAGATAACATTTTTTATGGGGTACTAATTCTATGCCAGACACAGTGCTGTGGCTCTTGTATTTATCATCTCCTTCTAATTGTCACTGGGAGAAAGTCCTACAATTATCTCCATTTTATAGATCAGGAAACAGAGGTATTAGAAAATAATTATCCAAGATTAGACCTAATTGCACTAAATATCCAGGCTCCAGAGCCTACATACATGCCAGCTGTTGCTTTGGTCCTGCTAAGTTACAATTGATGAAACTATTAATATTTACTTTAGAGAATTTTTTGAGTGTTGTTTTCTAAATATGCACAAAGGTGAATACATTGGTTTTATATATATATATATATATTTTAATTATATAAAATTAAATTATATAATTTAACTATACATTAAATTATGTAATTTAAGATATATATATATATGTATTTTGAGACTGAGTCTCAAGTTGTCACCCTGGGTAGAGTGCCAAGTAGCTGAGACTACAGGTGCCTGCCACAACACCTGGCTATTTTGTTGTTGTTGTTGTTGCAGTTGTTATTGTTGCTTTAGCTGGCCCAGGCTGGGTTGTAACCTGCCAGCCTCTGTGTGTGTGGCCAGCACCTCAATCACTGAGCTATTGGCACAACCTGGTTTAATATACCGTATATACTTGAATATATACGGTATTTTTTAAGTTATTTATTCTTTTCTTGGAAAATGCATCCAGTTGGGGCAAAGGGGTCCAAAATCATAGAGAAAATAGGATTGGGATCAGGCAGAAAACATAGTCCTTAATCGATAGGTCAATTCATTATCGAACTGATACGGTACTTTTACCAATTGAATGGAGACACGTTTGCAAAGATTGACAAAGAGCACTCAGTGGTCCAACAGAGTAAGAGAGGAAACAGTTTGAATTTAATTACTTAAACTGTTTCTCAATCCTGTTTCTCAATCCCACTCGTGTCCTTTCCTTGGTTCTCGTAGATCCTGACATGAGCGGCAGGGATGTTCTTAGGCCTCTGTTTACACGTGTCTCTAGCAGTTAATCCTGCAGTATTTCCTTTGGCGATGCACTGGGGAGCTAAGGCTTCAACACAACTTTCACATCACTCATCCGCAGACTTTCTCCACTTGCTATCTTTCCAATGGAGCTTATCACACTGCCAATTTTACAAATCAAGGCTGAGCGCATCATACATTGCAATCTCTTATTCAACAGCTGGGGTCTCTCTAGGGAACCTCCGAGGGGCATACAGATGAGGCGGAGACAGCCCTCTCCCCGGCTGAGCTGAAAGGTCTACTGAAATGTTTTTTAATTACTCTCCATCTCCACCATGTTTGCCTTGCTGCCTTGAGAAACGGTTAAGCTGGGACAGCTCTTCTTCCTCAAAAATCTTCAAGGATATAGTGGCAAGAAACTGTTTGGAGAGATGTCCCTCAGAGATTACTAGCAGAATGTTTTAAGCAAAGTCAAGGCTTTGAGAGACAGACTTTGGGGTATTTCAAAGATGGAAGCATCTCTGAAATAGCCACTCCTCCTTAGTTCTAGGTAGATATCATGGGCCAAAAAGTCTTTTAGTTTATTTCTCAATGCCGACTTCTTCTGGGCAGGGCTATCTCCCCCTGTGGCTTTCGGTTTGTTGGTTAATGTGAAGAGCATGCATGCCCTGACCATCTTGCCATCCAGGAGGGTGGCAAGGTATTCTGAGTGGGCAGATGAGGTGTTTTCTTCCTGTGACAATGCTGGTAAACCTTCCCCAGCTGTGTTTGATTTCTTACAACATCCTCAGCGCATACACTTCTCCTGAGTTTGCCAACTCCTCTCCTCCTCCCCCCTCCATACCATACACTCAATGTGCTGAATCTATTTGATCGTTCACTTAAGTGACTGATTCCAACAGCATGCAGTGTATCTATCTTCACTTGACTTTTCATCTGTTGTCTCAAATTCAATTGATCCCCACTACCTGTAGAGCCCCTGCCTTCCAAGACCATTTTGACAGTACTACCCATGTAGCTTTGATTCTCTTAGCCTAAACCCTGTCAAATCATTTTCAGCAAATGGAAGAGAAGTTTTTGGTTTACACTTTACATGTTTGCTATTGGCATGTGTTTTGATTTGGTCATTTGCAACTGGATCTACACGTTCCCTGGGATCTGTGCTATAAGTGGGTACCCCTTATATCTCTGAACACTGCACACTTCATGACATACATAGGCTGGTTAAAATCTACTGTGGAGCTCTGAGCGACCTAAATGGAAGGGCCTTAGTGCTACTTTCTTCTATTCTTTTTCTTTTTAGTTATTTTTTATTTTTTTATTTTATTCTTTTTTTTTTTTTTTTTAGAGGATGTTGTTTCTCTGCTTTGTTTTCTAAAACCTTCAATGCACTGAGTAGTGGTGAGACTCTATCTTAACTTGGATTTTTTAAAATTTGAAATAATAGTTTATCATAAATTTCCTTTTTAAAAATTACTTCTAATTTAAAAATAATAATTGTATATATTTATGAGGGTGCAGTGTGGTATTTTGCTATGTGTTTACATTGTGGAATGATCAGATCAAACTAATAATAAATCTGTCACCTCAAATACTTACTATTTGTGTGTGTGGTAAACATACTTAAACTCCGCTTTAGCAGTTTTGAAAGGTACAATGCATTATTATTTGCTATAGCCATCATTCTGTGCTTGATTTGGGGCCATTTCTTCAAAGAAGGAATCCAGGTCCCTGAAAAATTAATCAAGGAAGCAAGGGGCGTAATGCCCCAAAAATACTGAGCTGGGAATCAACCTGAACCCTGCTTTTCTTCATCCCTTTTGACTAAAATGGCAAATAGTAGTGAGTGTGTCTCTTAGTCCATTTTGTGTTGCTATAAAGGAATAGCTGAAGTTCATCTGGCTAATAGCTAATAGTTCTGAAAGTTGTCTAAGAAGCATGGCACTGACATCTGCTTCTGGTGAGGACCTCAGGGTGCTTCTATTATATTAATGGCACAAGGGTAAGAGGAGCTGGCATGAGCAGAGATTACAGGGAGAGAGCAAAAGCAAGGGGCCAGGAGGTGCCAGGCCATTTTGAAGAACCAACTTTCTCAGCAACTAATATAGAGAGAACTTATCACCATAAGAATGGCACCAAGCCATTCATGAAAGCTCTACCCTCATGACTCAAACACCTCGAGGTCCATTGGGCTCCATCTCCAATATTGGGGATCAAATTTCAGTATGAGATTTAGGGAGGTCAAACATCCAAACTATAGCAGTATGTTTCCTGAAGGTGACTTATTATTTCATAAAGAAACTGATAGGATTTAGTTCTAGATAAGAGATCCCCACATGGCCATAGGGCTGTAGTCACTGAAAGTGATAGGATGCTACAAAGAATAAAAGCAATGATGACTATGAAAATACCTATCATTTACTGAAGCCATACTAGGTAATGAGTCCAATGCAAAATATTGCACATATATTATTTCATTAACTCTTGTGGGCAGCCATATGAACTAGGCATTATTCGTTCCACTTAATAGATTAAGCAACTAGACTACAGAAGGCTCCAGTGATTTGCTCGAAGTCACATAGTTCATAAGTAGCACAGCCTAAAATAAAGCCCAAGTACATTTGACTTCAAATCCAAGGCTCTTAAGTACTCCCTACAACACAGGGAGCTGCTGATGACAAAGTAGTTGCTCACCCTAATGCCACAATAAAGAAAATAAAGAAAATATGTCTGACTTGGAATCAAGGTGAGTGGATACACTTGGACCAGGTATCCCAACAGGACATTACGACTCTTGCAAGGAGTCAGAGGGGTGGCTCATTTCCTACTCTATGCACTTCCATCCGCACACCTCCCTGCCCGGTTCTTTAGGGAAGAAGGGCCAAGGTGCAATAGTCAAGTTGGAAGCAGCTCCTACCCCCTAACCAACACTCAATCTGCAAATCCAGTGGGGCACAGTACCCTCGGGTCAGGGTTTTGAGTTTAAACTAAGGCAGGACCAGCAAAGGTAACTGAAAAGTGACAGGAGAGTGCAGATGCCCTGTGGTAAGCTCCTGTCCACTCAAGATCACAGCAGCTGGCAGTGTCCCTCTCTGTGCTTCCTCCTCTCTCTCCTCCGGTTCCTCTCTTCCTCTCCCTGGTATCTTTTAAACAGAAAATAGACATTTGCACTTAGAGAAACAGTTTGCCTCTGCTTGCTAGACTTTTACAAGGGGAACTACTTCCCAACTCACTACTTCTGTTTTGTGTGTTTGTTTTTACCTTTTATTTTTAAATGACTGCAGATACACAGAAGTTGTAAAATAGCAGAGTCCCTGTGCCCCTGTCACCAGCTCACCAGGTTCAAGTCAAGCTAAATAGTAAAAATCATAAAAAATTAAAGATAGATGAGACATTCTGGGAATGAATGCCTTGAAGAGAAGAGAGACTCATTTCCTTACGGTCTGTTCTCTTCCCTCCTTACAGCTCAGGGTCATCTTTCCTTTCAGGTCAGATTCAGTGTTAAAATTCCAGGACTGGAAGAACGATTATCCTTGTATTTTTAGCTGTTCACAGAGGCAGAAAATATCTTCAGAATTTGGTTCTCCTTTTTAGAAATGTGAGTCTCTCTATTAGAGCTATTATACCTTTCAGTTTGATGCCCTGAGCCTTTACATCTGAGGCACTATATCACAGGGGGTTCTGAGAGTATTAACTACAGAGGGGCACTTTTGGAGTTTCAAAGACAGGGGTCACAGTAGACAGGGAAGCAGTTCTTTCCATAGCTGATATATAAATAAGCAGTTCAGATTCTCTCATATTTTTTTTCCTTTTAGGAGATCTCACTGATGGGAGAAGGAGTTTGGAAATGGAGGAATGGTTGATATCTTCTCCACCATGAATTAAACATGTAGACTAAAGTTTCATCCTAGAGTTTTCCCTTAGAAGTTTCACCCTACAGCTTTTTGCCTAGAAGGACAACTAGAACTAGGAAGGAAAAATGGCAAAAAAAAAAGTCAAATATGACTAAGAAGAGAATAATAAAATCCAGTACCACCAGAGTTAGATAAAAGAGGAGAGAAAATGGAGCCAGAAAAGACAAAAATTCAGAATAACAATGAGGTTTCAAAAATGCCATATAATGAAGTCCATAGGGTATTTTAGTAAGAGGCTCAAAACAAGCAAGAATTTTAGTAACAGATTCAAGATGGTCTCATCTTTAAAAAAGATCATTGTATGAATTAAGGTTGGTATTTGGGAAGCCTGGTAAAAATGGTTCCTGAGCACTGTTCATTTTGCTAGCATACTTGCCCAACTCTTAATCAATAATGGACATTGTTTCCTCTAGTTTTGCATAAAGACTTACTTTTAGGTTAAGTAGCGGTTCACTGAAACAGGCCTATTTTTTTTCAGTCATTTTGTTGGCAGATAGACACTAATGATCCTGCTCTCTGGTATTTATTTTCTTACACAATCCCTTCCTCTTGACTATGAATAAGGCCTATAACTTGCTTATAACCAAAATTATAAAGGTATTAGGCTATCACTCCTTTGATTATCTTACACTATATAGCTCTGCTTGACTAGGAAATTTTACTCAGATCTTTTTTGCTGTATTGAAGAAGCAAGCTGACATGAATTCTTGGTTTTTCAAAGAACCAAGCTGGCACCAGGAAATGAAATCTGCCAGCAACCTGAGTTAGCTTGGTAAAGACCTTTCCCCATTGGCATCTTCAGATGAGAAGTCAGTCTTGATTGCAGCCTTGCAAAGGACCTAGCCACACAATGCCATACTGTATGATGGTAAGATGTGCTGTTTTATGTGACTAATTTTGTGGTCATTTGTTACACAGCAATAGAAAACTAATACAAATACCAAGGGCCTAATCTACCTAGACTTCTGGATATATGCTGTGGGGCATTAGAAAGTAATCTAAGCATCTACTAAGATTACTATTAGGAAAGACAAAGTGCACAGCAGAAATGACATTGAAAACTATATAGAAAAGCATAGAAAAGGTGTCTAGCAGTTCAGTGTAACCATGTCTTCTTATTCCTGGGCATACTCTAGGCTACATTTACAGCCTCCAATGAAGTTAAAATGTAGCTATTGAAATGTGAGTTGAATGTGGACTATTGGCAGGCTTAGCCCATAGAGTCCTTCCAAATGTATCCTTTCCAATAGTGGCCTTTGGATACTAAGAAGATCTTGAAGGTCATACTGAATATGATAGCATGTCTACTGGTCCCCCACCCCTACCTCTGGCTTAACTAGAACCACAATGGACTATAAGTGAGATGAACGTCTATGTTTGAGCAAACTAGCATCTAATGGTTATAGCAGGCATAGACTTCTACTTTTCACACCTTCCTTTACATACAATTTCATATTTCAAAGTGAATTAAATATTACGAACACAAATCAAAGCGATACTAATTTTACTTTATGCTTTCCAAATTTGAAAGATACAGATATGCCCTACAGGAGATAAGGAAAGAGAAGTAGGTTACATACCTTCTAGAGAATTCCTGATTTGTAAACCAAACAAACCATGATTTTCTATTTGAAACATTCTCATTTCATCTTGAAATAACCTAAATACATAATGCTATATAATTTTTAAACTTCATGTTATAAGGGAAATTTATACAAGAAAGTTATCTATGGACACTATGAAAAGGGAAAAGTCTGCTGAAAAAAGTCTAGCATTCCAAATTCAACTTACTATACCAAGTAATATGAAATAATAAAAGGATGAGTCAGGGGTTGGTTTAATCCTGGTAGTTTTGGGGAGATGTCAGTTTATAACTTGGAATACATAACATTTGGAATAGATACATTTTAAAAATTTGGAATAGATAATAGAAAATTATGTAATTATAATTATATTATAGAACATTTGTCAAAGATAAAATCATGTGATCCTGTGTAAGGAAAGTGAGGACTCCTTTTGAACTATGGAGGGATGATTTTCAGAGAATAGCAGAGAATCTGTCTTGAACGGAAGTCATGGGTAACGTTGAGGAGTGAGAATGTTTGAGATGAATGGGAACATTGGCCTTGAGTTCTCTGAATGGAAGTTTGGTCTTTGTCTAGTAAGGAAGCCAGTTCAGAATCTCTTCAGAGAGCGAATGTAGTACAAACATGGTTGGAAACGTCTGAATTGGTATACGGGCATACGTTACAGAGGGATGTGCAAAGAAAAGGCATCAACCAGGGCACTGCTGCAGAACTCCAAAACTGAGGTGAAAAGGTCACAGATTAAACTGATAGCTGTGGAAATAGTGCCTTCATATTCAAAAAGAAATGAAAATAGAGAAAACCACGGCAGTGGAGAAGAGTACAAGCAAAAATCAAAAATTATCTCTCTCTTTTTCTAGATTGAATGAAAAGGTGGCAAAAGAGGAGCAAAGGTGAAACAGGCCCCTTGAGAAGTTCGAAGCACTAAAATGTAGGTATACTGATTCATCACTTTGCCAGCTACATTGAGTGTACCCTATGTTAGAGTAGGAGACAGGGCTGAGATGAGGTGCTGGGACGGTGGGGTTCAGGTGCTAAAGCCAAAGGTCATAAACAGAAAGGGCTGATACCCACCGGCGAGAACCAGCTTCCACCAGCTTGTCAGCTGTCTCTGCCACCTTACATAAACTTGGGTTGATTGCGGTATTATTTACATTATAGTTTTAAAATTTCTCTGCTGTGAAAATGACCATGACAGTTTTAAAAAAACATATGAAGTATGAAAATGGGAGGGAACACAACTTTTGAAATTATTACTCAAATTCTTAGTAAAAGCCAACACCTCGGCTTTGAATATTAGTAAGACTGCGAAAGATCTAAAACCATTTCTTCTCAGGGGCAGCTAATCTCTTTTGATCCTGCCTATGGTCTTCCCCAAGGGGATACTTCTGCCTCCAATAAAAAGCTGCCACTTACTTGGCTTAGATGGTTCCCAACCAATACTTAGAACTTGGAAAACCTCCACTTGTAGGCCAGTAACGTCTTTGTGGCAAACCAGCCAGAAGACGTCATGCAGGCCCTGGCTTGACTGCCATGTGGTCCTTATAGGTAAGTACGTACATTCTTTTGTTTCACTGTCTTTGCAGCTTCTCAGTGAGTTACAGGGGTAGGATCCCATTCCATCTGGCTGGCCATGGCTCTCCCTGACTGAGGTGGCAGAGGGTCCCTCCTCGGTCTGTGCAGATTCAAGCTGTTGCCAGATGCTGAGTGACACCAGCCTAGGTCGCTGGAAGGGGACATCCCCCAAATCACGTAGAAGCCCAAATGCTCACTCTCTGAGCCATGCAATTCTGTGCCTCACCTCTGCTACTAGATTTCAGTTTTACCTTTCCGTACTGATTCCCCATTTTTGGAGGCATGACACCTGGAATTTAATACATCACCTCTTAAGGTGGGGATGCCCTTACACTGCCTGCCCTTATAGTACTTGCTAATCTCTCCCATTTTCTATGTTTATACTAGGTATTTTGTGGAAATATTATAGGGATAGATAGAGTGAACCAGGGGGAAAGAACTTGGGTTATGGTTTTTGCTTGGTCAGATACTTGATTGAATGCCATAGAGTAAACATGCTTTGGTATGCCAGATCCCTAAGGAGGTCAAGTCCACATTTACAGGAGGAAATTTTGGTGATAACAAATGTTACATATAGAATAGAAGAGCCTTCCAGACTAAGAAAGCTCTTCTCCCCTTAACCACCTTGTTAGGGCTTAAAATGCTCCATAGATCTGGGAGAAAGTATGATAGGATTATGAGAGGCCTTATAACCTGAGAGGCATCGGGTCTGGAGCAATACACGTCAGCATAGGACCACTAAGAATTGGACGTGGCCCAGACCTCAAGCCCCTGGACAATTCTTTACCCCAATCCCCAGAGTTTGTAGGTTCTGGGGCAGAAACAGGACCTCCACTGGGACCATGATCACTGGGGTAAGAATCTCCTCCTTGCCAGGCAAGGAGAGGGTCCTGGAATGCCCAGACTCCAGGGGGTCACACATGGACACCATAACAACAGGAAGCTGGTCAGAGAGAGAATAGGTTTACCCGGGACCTGTCCCTGCCTGTGAGTACCATAGGTCTCTACTATCACCTTGGGGAGCCCTGGGACATTCCATTGCAACCCCCTTCTTTCTTTTCCTTTCTTTTAGGTGCTGTCCTGAGAGCTACAGAAAGGGGAAATATCCCTTTTCATCAGGGATTCCTCTCTTGTCTGTATTCTGTAAAATTGATCCTCCTTTAAATGAGATAGCATTAAAAGAAAAGGAAAAAACCCCTCATATTTCTAGGAAACACCACTTTGCCCTAAAATAAGATGCAATAGAGATGTCTGGCCAGTCAATCAGAGTCTAAACTATAATACCACCCCCCAGTTAGACCTCCATTGCAAACAACAAAAGAAATTATCTCTTACATTCATGCCTCCTGGAGGCATGAGAAGCTTGCTTCCTCACACACTGCCATATAAAACTGGGTGTTCATAGGTCCCTTGACTTTAACCTTGTATCTTCTTATGTCCCCAGCTCAGAAACTCCAACTCCCCCCTCAGAGCCTCCCAAGCAGGTCCTGGGACCCCTTCAAGGCAATTGCAGCTTCAGGCCCTGAGCCCTACCCACTAATACATCCTTAATTACACAGCCCCATACCTGGCCCTGGACTCCTATGTCTTTTACAGACCGAGGCAGATCTTAAACAGTGTCACACAAGCCTTGACCAGTTTTCTGAAAAGCTAGGAAAATTTACTGAGGAGTTTCAAAGCCTAACTTTTTCCTTTGATCTCACCTTAGGAGAGACTTTAATGTAATTCCTTTCCATTGTCAGATCCCAGAGAAGGACATGTGTGTTTAGGCCTAGGGGAAAGCTTTTGCAGACTCCTTAAAATCTACCCAACCTCTCCAATACCCTGTGGGAATGACAGCCATTCGCCTTCAGGATCCCTACTGGAACTACCAATGGGGACAGCAGGAAGACAGACACAGAGACCACATGGCATGTGCTCATAGAGGGAATAAGGTACATGATTCAGCCTATAAACTAGAATAAGGTGAGAGAGGTGACACAGAAAGCCAGCCTTTTTTGAGACCTGACTAATGCAGACCCAGAAACCCCTAAGGGAAGTGTAGTATTAGGGATTCATTTCATTAGTCAGTCATCCCCAGACATGAGAAGAAAACTCCCAAAATTGGCTCCAGGCCCCAGACTCCCTGCAACCCTCTTCTAGATGTTGCTTTTAGTATGTTCAATAACCAAGATCAGATACAGCAGGAAAGGTGGGAACAGTGTGATTATAAGCAAAGACACATCAATCTTTTTTGGTGGCTGTCATAGGCAGGCCCAGGCTACCTCAGGGCCACCTGAACCACCTCAGAAGGCTGCCACCATTCAATGAGGGGTGTTTATACTCCAGTAAGAAGGGTCATTGGAGTAAGGAATATTCTAACTCCAAGTGCCCCAACCCTAATCCTCTTCCTTCCAAGCCATGTCCCCTATATAAAAAGAAGGGGGCATTGGAAGAGGGACTGTCCCCTGGTCTAAAGGGAGTAGGAGCTGTCCCTTCCCCACTGATGGCTATCACAGGGGAGGAACTTCAGGTGACCCATGACATGACCTTTTTAAATAGACACAGGAGCTACTTACTCTGTCTTAACTTCTCATGCTGAGTCTGTCTTTCCACAAAAATGCTCAGTTGATGGGATCGATGGAGTTGCTAAATATGAGGCCTTTACCCTACCTCTTTCTTGCCAATCAGAAAATCATTTAATCACCCACAAGTTCTTGACTGTGCCTGAACACTCTATTCCTTTATTAGGCAGGGACTTGCTTTCAACTTTGAGAGGCTTCCCTGAGCCTATGGGGGCTGGGGCCTATTCTTGGTCTCTTTAAGCCACACCAATCCTAACTCCAGTTGCAGGATCCTCTGGAGATCCAAGATCAAGTAGATCCCCAAGTCTGGCATAAAAGATTCTGAGAAAAGCTGACAGGGCAACTGGTTAGAGTTACCTTGGAAAACTCATCCTATCCCTGGGAGAAAAATAATCATATTCTCTAAAGAAAGAGGTACAGGGGATTTAAGCCCTCAATATAAACATCTCTAACCCATGGGCTATGAATGCCCTGCAAGTTCTTCTACAATACTCCAAAAACCATTTAATGGAGAGCACCACCTAGTCTAAGATTAGATTGCGCACAGGCCACTGAAGGAGGAGTGTGCCCCATATGAAACTCCTCCTGCTGCACGTGGATTAATGCTAATGGCCAAGCCTCCACAAATTTATAGTAAGTTTATAAGGTGGAGGAGGGACTGAACAAGTGTAGTCAAAAGGGAATGTCGGACCTGGTTTCTGACTTATGGGACAAATAATCCTTCTGATGACTTGTTTCTAGATAAATGTTATGTTCCTCACCAAAACCCATTATGATCCCCATTACTATCATAATTCTTGTTCTTTTCTCTCCTTGCATGCTTAAACTTTTAAAACCTCTTCTTTCTTATGTTGTACAAACTACCACACGATGTTTTATGGCACACTATGGGTTCTACTTCAGCCTTCTTTAGAGAGATGAAGAAAGAGACAAAAAAAAAAAAAAAAAATCCCCTTGATTGGGCAGCTTGTTCTCTCTAGCAATAGATTAATGACTGCCCTAGAGTCCTGAAGGTCCCTCCCACCCTAGGGAGGTACCTGAAAGTCAATGACCTGGCAGCAGTCCTGTTAATAGATAGAGAACAAGAGGTAAAAGACTTTGGTGCCCACAGGCAGAGTAAATGCTCCTCACCAGCAAGAACCAGCTTTAAAAGACAGATCTTCTTCCCCCTCCTCCCCCTTGTAAAATTCCAAAGGTCCAAAGCTCTTTTATAGGGGTGGGGGTGGGGGGATTTAGAGTAGAAGACAGGGATGGGACTCAATGCAGAGGCATGAAGATGGGCACAAATGCTGAAGTTAAAATCCTTAAAAGAAGGGGATGATAACCACAGGCAAGTACCAGGTTCCCCCAGCCTGACAGCTCTGTCTTACATGAACTATGGCTAATTACAGTATCATTTCCATTGCAGTTTTAAAATTTCTCCACCCTGGAAATCACATTGACACCTTTGAAGCAACCATATAAAGTATGAAAACGGGAGGGAACCCAACTCTAGAAATTACTCCTCAAATTCTTAGTCAAAGCCAACTTCTCTGTCTTGAATATTCCTCCCTGTAATTCAAAAGATCTGAAAGTACTTCCTCTCAGGGCAGCTGCTCACTCTTTTGAGCCTGCCTGCTCTCCTCCCCCAGAGTGTACTTTGGCTTTCAATAAAAAGCTGTTGCTTGCTTGGCTTTCAGGGGTGTTCAGTCTTTTTTCCTTTTCTGTGGTACATTGGAAGAATGAGTTGTCTTGGGCCACCCATTAAATACACAAACAGTAATGAAAGCTGATGAGCTAATGCCAGGCATCCTTTCCACAGTATCTGACACCATAGATAAGCAAAACAGTCCTTGGGTAATCTGCATGTGGTCCATGGGCTACAGGCTGGATATTGCTGGACATAGTGTGTCCTGAAATTCTTTTCCTGATGAACAGCAAGAACTTGAAAAACCTCCACTCAGAGGCCAGAAACACCATGTTCCAGCCAGTCTATGAGACACAGGGTATTCAAAAAGGAATAAACTCTAGAAGATCTCCCAGCTGAGTGGGCTAGAGTGGCAGGAATCTGTCACCAGGATATCACCAGGAGAACAGAAGCCACGACATCTGACTTTGCTCAGGGGCATCTGGGAAGGCACATCAGAGCAGATGATGTTTCTATTAGAATTTAAAGGACTAGTCTAAATTTGCCAGGTGAAGGAGGAAAAAAGGTTATTCTTGGCCAAGAAACAACATGTACAGAAGCAGAAAGGTGTGAAGGAGTTTAGTTGGCTCACTTGGTAGTAAGGACACATGGAAGTTAGGAGGAGTGGAGTGAATGGAGAGTCACAAGATGTGCTTCAAGGAGCTATGCAAATTCTGTTCATACTATGCCAAAGAGATTTGGGAATTTGTTTCCAAATGGAAATATCAATTAATTTATAAGCAAACTGGGATTTATTATCTTTGGAAAAGTCATCTCCCTCCCATGCATACCCAGAAACAAGATACACACAAGTCAACAGAGGGAAAAAAAAATTAAACTGGGTATCATAAAACACAGAGGAAAAAAATCAGAGAGAGATCATTAACTATCAAATATTACAGAAGAAATTTATGTGATCTCAAATAATAAACAAAGCACTTAAAGTCTAAAGAATTGTAGCTGCAAATGCACAAATTTAAATAAATGGCCCAGCCATCATAATCTCCAAACGTCATATCACTTGGCTGAGCAGGCTACTTAATCTTTGCCAATGGGGAAAGAAAAAGAAAGTGGCCCCATCCAGATAACTTAGCTGCTCCCACCTGATCCAGCCTTTGTATGGCAAAGGCCAATTAGACTAGAATATGGTGACAAATGAGGATGGAGCATGTGAGCATGTGAGAGTGGGCATTGAAAAGAGCCAAGGAAAGGTGAGTGGTTGGTGGCAGTTCCCAGAGAAGCTCTGAGAACCAGGATGGCTGAAGTAATGGGGCAGAGAGACAAAGGTCTAGTCCCTTTTGGAGTAAGACAGTGGAAAGCAAAATTAGGAAAAAGGGGGCAGATACAGATTCAGGTCCCTTCCATTTGAGTGTTGACTAAAACAGAAGTGAGCTCAGGTCACCTGTATAGGACACTGAGAAAGCCTAAGCTTCTTTAGATACCATTGGTGGAGACAGACAGACAGACAGACAGAGAAACTTCTCCCAGTTTCTTTTGTGTTTTCTTACAGACAAAAATTTCTTTCTTGGAGGTATACCTAGTCTCAGAACTCTAAAGAGGAGTGCCAAAGTCTCCCTAAATGCAAAGCAAACTCAAATATGGAGAAGGATGCTTCATTCTGAGATTGACTTCTCTCTGCACTTGTTAGGAAAGGAGAGAACAGCATGCATAACTACTGTCTAAGGAGCAACCGCAATGTCACCTTTCCATTTTAGGGGAAAATTGTGAACACTTTGGCCTTTCAAAGAGGATTAGAAAAGATAGCTTGCTTACAAAGAGCTTGTCTTCCCACTGTTCTCTCACATTCCAAGTGCCAATTCCTTGAGTAGATCAAACCACACTCATAGGTGATGAATGAGTATCACTCACTGAATACATAAGAATCAGGTTTTATGTGAAATGACAAAAAGGAAAGAAAGGCAAGGCACTTGGCTTCACAGGTCTCTTTTCTCAGAATCCCTAGCTACCAGAATCAGATACATATTCAAAGATTACTCTCTAGTCTTGTGCCTCTTCTTTTTTTTTTTCCTTTTTCCTTTTCTTTTTTCTTTTAAAGAGACAGGGTCTCACTTTGTTCAGGTTGTTCTCAAACTCCTGACCTCAAGGAATCATCCCACCTTAGCTCCCCAGAGTGCTAGAATTACAGGTGTAAGCCACTGCACCTGATTGTACAACATTTTTTTTTAGATAACAAAATTGTTTTTGCCAGCTTCTTAATGTAATTTCAATATGCCAAGCAGCTGAATCACACCTTCTTAGTCCTGCTTCCTCTCCAGTGCCCAGCCCTGTCCCAATGGCCTTCACAGCACCTCAGCTGAAACCAGTTTCAGAGTACATAGCTTTAGAGTCACTGATCTCATCTGATAGTCTGATATACTTTTTTTTTCTGGAGAAAAAAAAATCCCGAGGCTCAGAGATAAGGCTTATTGGTTATAGGAGTCAAGGAATGGTGTCAGAGAAGGAATATTAGGCTTAGAACCAGGAGATTTAGTCCAAAGTTCCTCTCTAATTGACCATTTGACTTTGGCAAGTCTCCTAAGGGCCTCTATTTCCTCATGTTTCAAGCTATCAAACTACAATGGGTAATCTCCACTGGCCCTTTCATCTGTAATATTTTAGAAATCTATTACTTTTCCTAACCCTCAGTTTCTTTTTTTTTTTTTTTCTAACCCTCAGTTTCTATCAAGGTGGCTCTCATCAAGGGAAATCGGCCAATGCTTCAGAAGTAAGGTTGAGCTTAGCTGGTAAGGCCACTATGATGACAAATGTCACAAAGCCAGCAAACATTGTCATAGTATCAACAAAGGAGAAGATATACTAGAGGCCTCATTCATCCAGCTTAATAATACAAATAGAATGAGATCTTCATCCCAGAATGCCTTGTGTGGATCTCCGTGTCTCACAGCAGAGTCCTTGGGCATTAGGAGATTTCAATGTGGGATTTGCCCTGAGCATTTTAATTAAAGTTTAATCAAAGAAAGAGGCGCAGACATTAACCCAATCTGGGAAGCATTAGATAGACATACTAATTCATTGAGTATCATTAATATCAGTTTCCCCAGACTTTAATTGATGATCAGATGACCTAGATCATGTCACCTAGATCACTTGTTAAATATATAGACCTGTTGAAGCCTGTGATATAGAAGGTCAGGGGCATATTTTTATCAAATTGCATAGTTGATTCTAATGATCAGGCAAGAGTGGGAAATGCTGTGTGAGTCGAAACCCTCTCCATCTCTTACTATTTAATGAAAAAAAAAAAAAAAAAAAAAAAAATACCAATGTAACAAATTTATAAGTCATTCTTTTAACCAAAGCTATGTTTATTGATGACAGACAAAATAAAATTGCAAATGGCTTTGGCTAAGGTTATATTAAGAGAAGTTTCCTTTTATAACTGAAGTTCGCAGATGGTGTATATTTAGTTTGAGGATATATGTATTTTTAATATCTTCTCTGCCATTTAACTGAATCTGATTGACCTCAGTGCAAC